>JAOPFK010000200.1:0-23205 GCA_026122265.1 Ammodytes dubius | reverse complement strand
CAACATAACCCTAATTTCACCGAACCTAACCTCTAACCCAAACCCCTAACTCCTAACCCTAAACCCTTACACCCTAACCCTAACCCTAACCCTAAAACCTAACTTTCCTAACCCTAACCCTAACCCTAAACCCTAACCCTAAACCCTAACCTAACCCTAACAACCTAACCTAACCCTCTAACCCTAACCCTAAACCCTAACCCTAAACCCTACCCTAACCCTAACCCTAACTACCCTTACCCTAACCCTAACCCTAACCCTAACCTAACCCTAACCCTAACCCTAACTACCCTAACCCTAACCCTAACCCTAACCCTAACCCTAACCCTAACCCTAACCCTAACCCTAACCCTAACCCCTAACCCTAACCCTAACCCTAACCCTAACCCTAACCCTAACCCTAACCTAACCCTAACCTACCTTCCAACTCCACATTCCACCTTCCAACTCCATATTCCAACTCCACATTCCACCTTCCAACTCCATATTCCAACTCCACATTCCACCTTCCAACTCCATATTCCATTTCCACATTCCAATTCCAACTCCTTCCACCTTTTATATAGGGTTTTTAAAAAAGTGACGGGGAGTTCCCCCTTACTCACCCATAATTTTTGGTCATGATAGCGCCAACTAGTGGTGTAAAAAAAAAAAAAAAAAAAAAAAAAAAAATCATATATACTCCAAATGGCCTAAAACGTGCTCCTAAATACTTTTTGGAAAAATTATTTTCTTAGGACTCGGCACTTAAAGAAATTTTCCCAAAATTTTACATGGGGGTCAATGGCAGCTACATGAAGTAAGTGAGCTACAACTCCAAAACTTCGCACACATGTCTAGGGGGCCTGGGGCACCTGCCACACCAAAGGACATCCCTGTGCCTATCTTCCTCGCCCAGTGGCACAACTTTGAAATTTTAAAATTCAATTTTCTAAATCGGCCATAACTCGGGATAAAACAACATAGAACCAAAATTTCAACGGATTCTGATCCGTCCCCACGCCTAGTATCTTGGTTAAAAATCTTGTGCAGTTGCCCCTCCCCTACCGGACGTTATTCCCAAAAAACCTGTTTTTTCCATGTTAAAAAAAGTTTCTCGGAAATGGCTAAAAATTGGTGAGCATGTAGTCCTGGCCAAGGGCTACAACAGACACTGCTTGGAATTGTGTTGCCCCTCTGCGTTGGGGAGTTACGGAGCTTCAAACTTTTCAAATCGCGATTGCAGTACCCACAATCGCCACCAGGAGGACGAAACTTTTTCGGCCAATGCGCCTGGTCCCAAGGTATCCGAGGATGGTCTCGGTATGAGGTTGCCCCTCTGCGTTCAAAATTTACGTCCAAAAAAACCACTTTTGAAAAGTGGGCAGATTGCTCTTAACCTAACCCTAACCCTAACCCTAACCCTAACCCTAACCCTAACCCTAAACCCTAACCCTAACCCTAACTCCACATTTCCACCTTCCAACTCCATATTCCAACTCCACATTCCACCTTCCAACTCCATATTCCAACTCCACATTCCACCTTCCAACTCCATATTCCATTTCCACATTCCAATTCCAACTCCTTCCACCTTTTATATAGGGTTTTTAAAAAAGTGACGGGGAGTTCCCCCTTACTCACCCATAATTTTTGGTCATGATAGCGCCAACTAGTGGTGTAAAAAAAAAAAAAAAAAAAAAAAAAAAATCATATATACTCCAAATGGCCTAAAACGTGCTTCTAAATACTTTTTGGAAAAATTATTTTCTTAGGACTCGGCACTTAAAGAAATTTTCCCAAAATTTTACATGGGGGTCAATGGCAGCTACATGAAGTAAGTGAGCTACAACTCCAAAACTTCGCACACATGTCTAGGGGGCCTGGGGCACCTGCCACACCAAAGGACATCCCTGTGCCTATCTTCCTCGCCCAGTGGCACAACTTTGAAATTTTAAAATTCAATTTTCTAAATCGGCCATAACTCGGGATAGAAACAACATAGAACCAAAATTTCAACGGATTCTGATCCGTCCCCACGCCTAGTATCTTGGTTAAAAATCTTGTGCAGTTGCCCCTCCCCTACCGGACGTTATTCCCAAAAAACCTGTTTTTCCATGTTAAAAAAGTTTCTCGGAAATGGCTAAAAATTAGTGAGCATGTAGTCCTGGCCAAGGGCTACAACAGACACTGCTTGGAATTGTGTTGCCCCTCTGCGTTGGGGAGTTACGGAGCTTCAAACTTTTCAAATCGCGATTGCAGTACCCACAATCGCCACCAGGGGGACGAAACTTTTTCGGCCAATGCGCCTGGTCCCAAGGTATCCGAGGATGGTCTCGGTATGAGGTTGCCCCTCTGCGTTCAACATTTACGTCCAAAAAACCACTTTTGAAAAGTGGGCAGATTGCTCTTAACCTAACCTAACCCTAACCCTAACCCTAACCCTAACCCTAACCCTAACCCTAACCCTAACCCTAACCCTAACCCTAACCCTAACCCTAACCCTAACCCTAACCCTAACCCTTCCAACTCCACATTCCACCTTCCAACTCCATATTCCAACTCCACATTCCACCTTCCAACTCCATATTCCAACTCCACATTCCACCTTCCAACTCCATATTCCATTTCCACATTCCAATTCCAACTCCTTCCACCTTTTATATAGGGTTTTTAAAAAAGTGACGGGGAGTTCCCCCTTACTCACCCATAATTTTTGGTCATGATAGCGCCAACTAGTGGTGTAAAAAAAAAAAAAAAAAAAAAAAAAAAATCATATATACTCCAAATGGCCTAAAACGTGCTCCTAAATACTTTTTGGAAAAATTATTTTCTTAGGACTCGGCACTTAAAGAAATTTTCCCAAAATTTTACATGGGGGTCAATGGCAGCTACATGAAGTAAGTGAGCTACAACTCCAAAACTTCGCACACATGTCTAGGGGGCCTGGGGCACCTGCCACACCAAAGGACATCCCTGTGCCTATCTTCCTCGCCCAGTGGCACAACTTTGAAATTTTAAAATTCAATTTTCTAAATCGGCCATAACTCGGGATAGAAACAACATAGAACCAAAATTTCAACGGATTCTGATCCGTCCCCACGCCTAGTATCTTGGTTAAAAATCTTGTGCAGTTGCCCCTCCCCTACCGGACGTTATTCCCAAAAAACCTGTTTTTCCATGTTAAAAAAAGTTTCTCGGAAATGGCTAAAAATTGGTGAGCATGTAGTCCTGGCCAAGGGCTACAACAGACACTGCTTGGAATTGTGTTGCCCCTCTGCGTTGGGGAGTTACGGAGCTTCAAACTTTTCAAATCGCGATTGCAGTACCCACAATCGCCACCAGGAGGACGAAACTTTTTCGGCCAATGCGCCTGGTCCCAAGGTATCCGAGGATGGTCTCGGTATGAGGTTGCCCCTCTGCGTTCAAAATTTACGTCCAAAAAACCACTTTTGAAAAGTGGGCAGATTGCTCTACTAAACCACCTAACCCTAACCCTAACCCTAACCTAACCCTAACCCTAACCCTAACCCCAACCCTAACCTAACCCAACTCCACCACATTCCACCTTCCAACTCCATATTCCAACTCCACATTCCACCTTCCAACTCCATATTCCAACTCCACATTCCACTTCCAACTCCTATTCCATTTCCACATTCATTCCAACCCTTCCACCTTTTAATAGGGTTTTTAAAAAAGTGACGGGGAGTTCCCCCTTACTCACCCATAATTTTTGGTCATGATAGCGCCAACTAGTGGTGTAAAAAAAAAAAAAAAAAAAAAAAAAAAAATCATATATACTCCAAATGGCCTAAAACGTGCTTCTAAATACTTTTTGGAAAAATTATTTTCTTAGGACTCGGCACTTAAAGAAATTTTCCCAAAATTTTACATGGGGTCAATGGCAGCTACATGAAGTAAGTGAGCTACAACTCCAAAACTTCGCACACATGTCTAGGGGGCCTGGGGCACCTGCCACACCAAAGGACATCCCTGTGCCTATCTTCCTCGCCCAGTGGCACAACTTTGAAATTTTAAAATTCAATTTTCTAAATCGGCCATAACTCGGGATAGAAACAACATAGAACCAAAATTTCAACGGATTCTGATCCGTCCCCACGCCTAGTATCTTGGTTAAAAATCTTGTGCAGTTGCCCCTCCCCTACCGGACGTTATTCCCAAAAAACCTGTTTTTTCCATGTTAAAAAAAGTTTCTCGGAAATGGCTAAAAATTGGTGAGCATGTAGTCCTGGCCAAGGGCTACAACAGACACTGCTTGGAATTGTGTTGCCCCTCTGCGTTGGGGAGTTACGGAGCTTCAAACTTTTCAAATCGCGATTGCAGTACCCACAATCGCCACCAGGAGGACGAAACTTTTTCGGCCAATGCGCCTGGTCCCAAGGTATCCGAGGATGGTCTCGGTATGAGGTTGCCCCTCTGCGTTCAAAATTTACGTCCAAAAAACCACTTTTGAAAAGTGGGCAGATTGCTCTTAACCTAACCCTAACCCTAACCCTAACCCTAACCCTAACCCTAACCCTAACCCTAACCCTAACCACCTAACTCCACATTCCACCTTCCAACTCCATATTCCAACTCCACATTCCACCTTCCAACTCCATATTCCAACTCCACATTCCACCTTCCAACTCCATATTCCATTTCCACATTCCAATTCCAACTCCTTCCACCTTTTATATAGGGTTTTTAAAAAAGTGACGGGGAGTTCCCCCTTACTCACCCATAATTTTTGGTCATGATAGCGCCAACTAGTGGTGTAAAAAAAAAAAAAAAAAAAAAAAAAAAAAAATCATATATACTCCAAATGGCCTAAAAACGTGCTTCTAAATACTTTTTGGAAAAAATTATTTTCTTAGGACTCGGCACTTAAAGAAATTTTCCCAAAATTTTACATGGGGGTCAATGGCAGCTACATGAAGTAAGTGAGCTACAACTCCAAAACTTCGCACACATGTCTAGGGGGCCTGGGGCACCTGCCACACCAAAGGACATCCCTGTGCCTATCTTCCTCGCCCAGTGGCACAACTTTGAAATTTTAAAATTCAATTTTCTAAATCGGCCATAACTCGGGATAGAAACAACATAGAACCAAAATTTCAACGGATTCTGATCCGTCCCCACGCCTAGTATCTTGGTTAAAAATCTTGTGCAGTTGCCCCTCCCCTACCGGACGTTATTCCCAAAAAACCTGTTTTTCCATGTTAAAAAAAGTTTCTCGGAAATGGCTAAAAATTGGTGAGCATGTAGTCCTGGCCAAGGGCTACAACAGACACTGCTTGGAATTGTGTTGCCCCTCTGCGTTGGGGAGTTACGGAGCTTCAAACTTTTCAAATCGCGATTGCAGTACCCACAATCGCCACCAGGGGGACGAAACTTTTTCGGCCAATGCGCCTGGTCCCAAGGTATCCGAGGATGGTCTCGGTATGAGGTTGCCCCTCTGCGTTCAACATTTACGTCCAAAAAACCACTTTTGAAAAGTGGGCAGATTGCTCTTAACCTAACCCTAACCCTAACCCTAACCCTAACCCTAACCCTAACCCTAACCCTACCCTAACCCTAACCCTAACCCTAACCCTAACCCTAACCCTAACCCTAACCCTAACCCTAACCCTAACCCCACCCTAACCCTAACCCTAACCCTAACCCTAACCCTAACCCTAACCCTAACCCTAACCCTAACCCTAACCCTAACCCTAACCCTAACCCTAACCCTAACCCTAACCCTAACCCTAACCCTAACCCTAGTTGGTCTCACTGCAGTCTTGTTCTGGCCTCTCCCTGTCCCCTTACCCTAACCCTAACCACGGGCTGTCATGCCTCATCCTAAGACACCGATTTGAACATACAGCAGTCTTATTCTAACCTCTCCCTGTCCCCTTACCCTAACCCTAACCACGGGCTGTCATGCCTCATCCTAAGACACCGATTTGAACATACAGCATTCTTATTCTAACCTCTCCCTGTCCCCTTATCCTAACCCTAACCGTGGGCTGTCATGCCTGATCTTAAGACACCGATTTGAACATTACAATTGACCCCTTGACCTTTCAACCCAGTAAGATATGTATTTAAGCCAGTACAGGCCACAGTCAAGCCACGCAGGCCTAGGACATTCAGAGGAGGAGAGAGGACTACGCAGCTCTCTGATGCAAGTTTGTGCAGGGCTCTTAAAAAATAGAAATTGAATTTATCTGAAAACCGCATATTTTCAACCATATAAGGCTTCAAAATGTCATTACCTCCGTGAAAAATGCATATTCACATTCCTATAAGACTTGACATGTTATTGCTTCCATACAAAAATGCATGATTGCAATTTATTACAGCATAAAACATTTTTAATCACCTATTGTGATAAAAAGCCATTTTGGCACATTTCTACGTCCACGGAATTTCTTAAATTGCAAATTCTGCATCCAATACAGGTTTAAAATATTTTAAAATGTTCTGATAATTTACTAGAGGCAAATTATTGTCAACCATAACTGGAAGTTAGTGGAAATAGTATTTTACAATCAAAGGACAGACGTTTGGTCATTTTGGGGATTTTTGGACACGAAAACCTGGCTCAAAAAATGTTCCGTGAGAGGCGGGGCTTCACACTGTGGCCTGTATAAGGGTTTATTAGAGCAAATGCAGGAACACAGGTTAGACACACAGGCCCAGAGCACTCAGAGGAGGGGAGAAGATTATACAACTCTACGGCGCCACCAGCTGGCTAATGGACAGTAAGTACTTCACTCAAAACATATACAAATGTTGTATTAAATATATTTATTCGTAAATTAAGTTACGGTAACTCAATTCTGTACATTTAAATTGCCTCTCGTTACAAATCAGCTATTTAAACATGAACCGGACCACCAACCTTAAATTATTTACTACAAAAGTACTTTCCAAAACCCCATGTGGGGAGATCAAAAACCAGGAAATTTAGAATACAATTGGCATAAAACCGGATACACCCCGTGATTTGATCACCACGGGGGGGGGCCTCCCTCGGAGGAGAGTGTCTAGTGAGAAATGGCCGAAACACTCTGTGATCCCGAGGTCCACTACTGATGAAATGTATCCCTAAATTTAGGATTTATCCACAAAAATAACTAGTTATTTAAACACGTTTATTCAAACCTAGAGTAAAAAAACTCAAAAGACCTTAATACAGAACCCTTTCGAGGGCAATCCGAAGTCATGTAACTAATCACTCTGGATAAATTCAAAGGATCGGAATGCTTTTTAACACAGAAGTAATGAAAAACTCAAGACAAGAAATACAAAACCCTGTTAGGGCAATTAAAGTCAAGAAAACAAATCACGTGGGTAATATGGAATGAGTAGCTGCAGATAAACTGCGATGGTCCGTGCATTACCTTTGGCTCCCCATTTCAACTGCCCAGTCGTTGGATGAGGCGGGGGGGGGTCACCGAGATAGCTCAAACTACCTAACCCTAACCCTAACCCTAACCCTAACCCTAACCCTAACCCTAACCCTAACCCTAACCCTCTAACCCTAACCCTAACCCTAACCCTAACCCTAACCCTAACCCTAACCCTAACCCTAACCCTAACCCTAACCCTAACCCTAACCCTAACCCTAACCCTAACCCTAACCCTAACCCTAACCCTAACCCTTCCAACTCCACATTCCACCTTCCAACTCCATATTCCAACTCCACATTCCACCTTCCAACTCCATATTCCAACTCCACATTCCACCTTCCAACTCCATATTCCATTTCCACATTCCAATTCCAACTCCTTCCACCTTTTATATAGGGTTTTTAAAAAAGTGACGGGGAGTTCCCCCTTACTCACCCATAATTTTTGGTCATGATAGCGCCAACTAGTGGTGTAAAAAAAAAAAAAAAAAAAAAAAAAAAAATCATATATACTCCAAATGGCCTAAAACGTGCTCCTAAATACTTTTGGAAAAATTATTTTCTTAGGACTCGGCACTTAAAGAAATTTTCCCAAAATTTTACATGGGGGTCAATGGCAGCTACATGAAGTAAGTGAGCTACAACTCCAAAACTTCGCACACATGTCTAGGGGGCCTGGGGCACCTGCCACACCAAAGGACATCCCTGTGCCTATCTTCCTCGCCCAGTGGCACAACTTTGAAATTTTAAAATTCAATTTTCTAAATCGGCCATAACTCGGGATAGAAACAACATAGAACCAAAATTTCAACGGATTCTGATCCGTCCCCACGCCTAGTATCTTGGTTAAAAATCTTGTGCAGTTGCCCCTCCCCTACCGGACGTTATTCCCAAAAAACCTGTTTTTTCCATGTTAAAAAAAGTTTCTCGGAAATGGCTAAAAATTGGTGAGCATGTAGTCCTGGCCAAGGGCTACAACAGACACTGCTTGGAATTGTGTTGCCCCTCTGCGTTGGGGAGTTACAGAGCTTCAAAACTTTTTCAAATCGCGATTGCAGTAACCCACAATCGCCACCAGGAGGACGAAACTTTTTCGGCAATGCGCTGCAGTATCCGGATGGTCTCGGTATGAGTTGCCCCTCTGCTCAAATTTGTAAAAACCCTTGAAAAGTGGGCAGATGCTCAACTAACCTAACCCTAACCCTAACCCTAACCCTAACCCTAACCCTAACCCTAACCCTCTAACCTAACCCTAACCCTAACCTACCTAACCTAACCACTAACCCTAACCCTAACCCTACCCTAACCTAACCCTAACCTAACCCTAACCCTAACCTAACCCTAACCCTAACCCTTACCAACCACTACCCCTCCAACTCCATATTCCAACTCCACCTTCCACCTCCAACTCCATATAACCCAAACCTCTAACCAACCACCATCCAATCCAACTCCTTCACCTTAATAAGTATTTAAAAATGACGGAGTTCCCCCTTACTCACCCATAATTTTTGGTCATGATAGCGCCAACTAGTGGTGTAAAAAAAAAAAAAAAAAAAAAAAAAAAAATATATACTCCAAATGGCCTAAAACGTGCTTCTAAATACTTTTTGGAAAAATTATTTTCTTAGGACTCGGCACTTAAAGAAATTTTCCCAAAATTTTACATGGGGGTCAATGGCAGCTACATGAAGTAAGTGAGCTACAACTCCAAAACTTCGCACACATGTCTAGGGGGCCTGGGGCACCTGCCACACCAAAGGACATCCCTGTGCCTATCTTC
The DNA here is from genome assembly GCA_026122265.1 of Ammodytes dubius. NCBI lineage: Eukaryota > Metazoa > Chordata > Actinopteri > Uranoscopiformes > Ammodytidae > Ammodytes > Ammodytes dubius. The sequence continues at coordinate 14,040 of JAOPFK010000200.1, read as the reverse complement.
CTCGCCCAGTGGCACAACTTTGAAATTTTAAAATTCAATTTTCTAAATCGGCCATAACTCGGGATAGAAACAACATAGAACCAAAATTTCAACGGATTCTGATCCGTCCCCACGCCTAGTATCTTGGTTAAAAATCTTGTGCAGTTGCCCCTCCCCTACCGGACGTTATTCCCAAAAAACCTGTTTTTCCATGTTAAAAAAAGTTTCTCGGAAATGGCTAAAAATTGGTGAGCATGTAGTCTGGCCAAGGGCTACAACAGACACTGCTTGGAATTGTGTTGCCCCTCTGCGTTGGGGAGTTACGGAGCTTCAAACTTTTCAAATCGCGATTGCAGTACCCACAATCGCCACCAGGAGGACGAAACTTTTTCGGCCAATGCGCCTGGTCCCAAGGTATCCGAGGATGGTCTCGGTATGAGGTTGCCCCTCTGCGTTCAAAATTTACGTCCAAAAAACCACTTTTGAAAAGTGGGCAGATTGCTCTTAACCTAACCCTAACCCTAACCCTAACCCTAACCCTAACCCTAACCCTAACCCTAACCCTAACCCTAACCCTAACCCTAACCCTAACCCTAACCCTAACCCTAACCCTAACCCTAACCCTAACCCTAACCCTAACCCTAACCCTAACCCTAACCCTAACCCTAACCCTAACCCTAACCCTAACCCTAACCCTACCCATACCCTAACCTATACCCTACCCTAAACCCAAAAAACCCTAAACACCTTAACCCCAACCCTAACCCTAACCCTAACCCTAACCTAACCCTAACCCTAACCCTAACCCTAACCCTAACCCTAACTCCTAACCCCCTCAACCCTAACCCCAACCCTAACCACCTAACCCATATCCAACCCTTAACCTCCAACCCTAACCCTAACCAACCTACCCATATAAACAATCGAGTTCCCCCTTACTCACCCATAATTTTTGGTCATGATAGCGCCAACTAGTGGTGTAAAAAAAAAAAAAAAAAAAAAAAAAAAAAATCATATATACTCCAAATGGCCTAAAACGTGCTTCTAAATACTTTTTGGAAAAATTATTTTCTTAGGACTCGGCACTTAAAGAAATTTTCCCAAAATTTTACATGGGGGTCAATGGCAGCTACATGAAGTAAGTGAGCTACAACTCCAAAACTTCGCACACATGTCTAGGGGGCCTGGGGCACCTGCCACACCAAAGGACATCCCTGTGCCTATCTTCCTCGCCCAGTGGCACAACTTTGAAATTTTAAAATTCAATTTTCTAAATCGGCCATAACTCGGGATAGAAACAACATAGAACCAAAATTTCAACGGATTCTGATCCGTCCCCACGCCTAGTATCTTGGTTAAAAATCTTGTGCAGTTGCCCCTCCCCTACCGGACGTTATTCCCAAAAAACCTGTTTTTCCATGTTAAAAAAAGTTTCTCGGAAATGGCTAAAAATTGGTGAGCATGTAGTCCTGGCCAAGGGCTACAACAGACACTGCTTGGAATTGTGTTGCCCCTCTGCGTTGGGGAGTTACGGAGCTTCAAACTTTTCAAATCGCGATTGCAGTACCCACAATCGCCACCAGGAGGACGAAACTTTTTCGGCCAATGCGCCTGGTCCCAAGGTATCCGAGGATGGTCTCGGTATGAGGGGTTGCCCCTCATGCGTTCAAAAATTTACGTCCAAAAACCACTTTTGAAAAGTGGGCAGATTGCTCTTAACCACTAACCCTAACCCTAACCCTAACCCTAACCCTAACCCTAACCACCTAACCCTACTAACCCTAACCCTAACCCTAACTCCAACATCCACTTCCAACTCCATATTCCAACTCCACATTCCACCTTCCAACTCCATATTCCAACTCCACATTCCACCTTCCAACTCCATATTCCATTTCCACATTCCAATTCCAACTCCTTCCACCTTTTATATAGGGTTTTTAAAAAAGTGACGGGGAGTTCCCCTTACTCACCCATAATTTTTGGTCATGATAGCGCCAACTAGTGGTGTAAAAAAAAAAAAAAAAAAAAAAAAAAAAAAATCATATATACTCCAAATGGCCTAAAACGTGCTTCTAAATACTTTTTGGAAAAAATTATTTTCTTAGGACTCGGCACTTAAAGAAATTTTCCCAAAATTTTACATGGGGGTCAATGGCAGCTACATGAAGTAAGTGAGCTACAACTCCAAAACTTCGCACACATGTCTAGGGGCCTGGGGCACCTGCCACACCAAAGGACATCCCTGTGCCTATCTTCCTCGCCCAGTGGCACAACTTTGAAATTTTAAAATTCAATTTTCTAAATCGGCCATAACTCGGGATTAGAAACAACATAGAACCAAAATTTCAACGGATTCTGATCCGTCCCCACGCCTAGTATCTTGGTTAAAAATCTTGTGCAGTTGCCCCTCCCCTACCGGACGTTATTCCCAAAAAACCTGTTTTTCCATGTTAAAAAAGTTTCTCGGAAATGGCTAAAAATTGGTGAGCATGTAGTCCTGGCCAAGGGCTACAACAGACACTGCTTGGAATTGTGTTGCCCCTCTGCGTTGGGGAGTTACGGAGCTTCAAACTTTTCAAATCGCGATTGCAGTACCCACAATCGCCACCAGGGGGACGAAACTTTTTCGGCCAATGCGCCTGGTCCCAAGGTATCCGAGGATGGTCTCGGTATGAGGCGGGGGGGTCACCGAGATTAGCTCAAACTACCTAACCCTAACCCTAACCCTAACCCTAACCCTAACCCTAACTAACCCTAACCCAACCTCTAACCCTAACCCTAACCCTAACCCTAACCCTAACCCTAACCCTAACCCTAACCCTAACCCTAACCCTAACCCTAACCCTAACCCTAACCCTAACCCTAAACCCTAACCCTAACCCTAACCCTAACCCTTCCAACTCCACATTCCACCTTCCAACTCCATATTCCAACTCCACATTCCACCTTCCAACTCCATATTCCAACTCCACATTCCACCTTCCAACTCCATATTCCATTTCCACATTCCAATTCCAACTCCTTCCACCTTTTATATAGGGTTTTTAAAAAAGTGACGGGGAGTTCCCCCTTACTCACCCATAATTTTTGGTCATGATAGCGCCAACTAGTGGTGTAAAAAAAAAAAAAAAAAAAAAAAAAAAAATCATATATACTCCAAATGGCCTAAAACGTGCTCTAAATACTTTTTGGAAAAATTATTTTCTTAGGACTCGGCACTTAAAGAAATTTTCCCAAAATTTTACATGGGGGTCAATGGCAGCTACATGAAGTAAGTGAGCTACAACTCCAAAACTTCGCACACATGTCTAGGGGGCCTGGGGCACCTGCCACACCAAAGGACATCCCTGTGCCTATCTTCCTCGCCCAGTGGCACAACTTTGAAATTTTAAAATTCAATTTTCTAAATCGGCCATAACTCGGGATAGAAACAACATAGAACCAAAATTTCAACGGATTCTGATCCGTCCCCACGCCTAGTATCTTGGTTAAAAATCTTGTGCAGTTGCCCCTCCCTACCGGACGTTATTCCCAAAAAACCTGTTTTTCCATGTTAAAAAAAGTTTCTCGGAAATGGCTAAAAATTGGTGAGCATGTAGTCCTGGCCAAGGGCTACAACAGACACTGCTTGGAATTGTGTTGCCCCTCTGCGTTGGGGAGTTACGGAGCTTCAAACTTTTCAAATCGCGCCATAACTCGTGAGTAACCCAAATCGCCACATAACGATAACTTTTTCGGCCAATGCCGTCCTGGTCCCAAGGTATCCGAGATGGTCTCGGTATGAGGTTGCCCCCTTGCGTTTAAAAATTTACGTCCAAAAAAACCACTTTTGAAAAGTGGGCAGATGCTCTTAACTAACCTAACCCTAACCTCTAACCCTAACCCAACCTACTAACCCTACAACCCTAACCCCCTAACCCTAACTAACCCAACCCTAACCCTAACCTACCCTAACCCTAACCCCTAACCCTAACAACTAACCCTAAAAACCCTAACTAACCTCCTAACCCTAACCCTAACCCTAACCCTAACCCTAACCCTAACCCTAACCCTAACCCTAACCCTAACCCTAAACCCTAACCCTAACCCTAACCCTACTAACCCTATAACCCTAACCCTAACCCTAACCCTAACCCTAACCTAACCCTAACCCTAACCCTAACCCTAACCTAACCCTAAACCCTAACCCTAACCTAACCTAACCCAACTAACCCTAACCCTAACCCTAACCCTAACCCTAACCCTAACCTAACCTAACCCTAACCCTAACCCTAACCCTAACCCTAACCCTAACCAACCCTAACCCTAACCCTAAACCCTAACCCTAACCCTAACCCTAACCCTAACCCTAACCCTACTAACCTAACCCTAACCCTAACCACCACTAACACTAACCAACCTAACCCTAACCCTAACCCTAACCACCCTAACCTAACCCTAACCCTAACCCTAACCTCCCAACCCTACCCTTTTTGCATGCCCTGTCCAAGGTATCCGAGGATGGTCTCGGTATGAGGTTGCCCCTCTGCGTTCAAAATTTACGTCCAAAAAACCACTTTTGAAAAGTGGGCAGATTGCTCTTACTAACCCTAACCCTAACCCTAACCCTAACCTAACCCTAACCCTAACCTAACCCTAACAACCTAACCCTAACCTAACCCTAACCCTAACCCTAACCCTAACCCTAACCCTAACCCTAACCTAACCCTAACCCTACCCTAACCCTAACCCTAACCCTAACCCTAACCCTAACCTAACCCTAACCCTAACCTAACCCTAACCCTAACCCTAACCCTAACCCTACCCTAACCCAACCCTAACCCTAACCCTAACCCTAACCTAACCCTAACCCTAACCACCCTACAACCCTAACCCTAACCCTAACCCTAACCCTACCAACCCTAACCCTAACCCTACTAACCCTAACCCTAACCCTAACCCTAACCTAACCCTAACCCACTAACCCTAACCCTAACCCTAACCCTAACCCTAACCTAACCTAACCTAACCTACCTCAACCCTAACCTAACCTAACCCTATAACCTACCCAACCCTTCCAACTCCACATTCCACCTTCCAACTCCATATTCCAACTCCACATTCCACCTTCCAACTCCATATTCCAACTCCACATTCCACCTTCCAACTCCATATTCCATTTCACATTCCAATTCCAACTCCTTCCACCTTTTATATAGGTTTTTAAAAAGTGACGGGGAGTTCCCCTTATCACCCATAATTTTTGGTCATGATAGCGCCAACTATGGTGTAAAAAAAAAAAAAAAAAAAAAAAAAAATCATATATACTCACCAAAACGGCTCCTAATTTTTTGGAAAATTTTTAGGCTCGACTTAAAAAATTTTCCCAATTTTACATGGGGTCATGGCAGCCATGAGTAGTGAGCTACAACTCAAACTTGCACCAGTCTAGGGCCTGGGCACTGCCACACCAGACATCCTGTCCTTCCTCGCCATGCACAACTTGAAATTTAAAATCAATTTCTAATCGGCCATAATCGGAAAACAAATAGAACAAAATTTCAACGGATCTGATCTCCCCACCTAGTCTGGTAAATCTTGTGCAGTTGCCCTCCACCGACGTTATTCCAAAAACCTTTTTCATGTTAAAAATTCTCGAATGGCTAAAAATGTGACATGTAGTCTGCAGGCTACAACAATGCTTGATTGTGTTGCCTCGTTGGGGAGTACGACTCAAACTTTAACCTTGCGTACCACAACCCACCAGGACGAACTTTTCGCCAATCCTGTCCCAAGTACCAATGTCTCGTATAGTTCCCTCTCTTCAAAATTACGTCCAAAACCCTTTAAAGTGCAATTCTCTTAACCTAACCCTAACCCTAACCTAACCCTAACTAACCCTAACCCTAACCCTACCCTAACCCTAACTCCACATTCCACCTTCCAACTCCATATTCCAACTCCACATTCCACCTTCCAACTCCATATTCCAACTCCACATTCCACCTTCCAACTCCATATTCCATTTCCACATTCCAATTCCAACTCCTTCCACCTTTTATATAGGGTTTTTAAAAAAGTGACGGGGAGTTCCCCTTACTCACCCATAATTTTTGGTCATGATAGCGCCAACTAGTGGTGTAAAAAAAAAAAAAAAAAAAAAAAAAAAATCATATATACTCCAAATGGCCTAAAACGTGCTTCTAAATACTTTTTGGAAAAATTATTTTCTTAGGACTCGGCACTTAAAGAAATTTTCCCAAAATTTTACATGGGGGTCAATGGCAGCTACATGAAGTAAGTGAGCTACAACTCCAAAACTTCGCACACATGTCTAGGGGGCCTGGGGCACCTGCCACACCAAAGGACATCCCTGTGCCTATCTTCCTCGCCCAGTGGCACAACTTTGAAATTTTAAAATTCAATTTTCTAAATCGGCCATAACTCGGGATAGAAACAACATAGAACCAAAATTTCAACGGATTCTGATCCGTCCCCACGCCTAGTATCTTGGTTAAAAATCTTGTGCAGTTGCCCCTCCCCTACCGGACGTTATTCCCAAAAAACCTGTTTTTCCATGTTAAAAAAAGTTTCTCGGAAATGGCTAAAAATTGGTGAGCATGTAGTCCTGGCCAAGGGCTACAACAGACACTGCTTGGAATTGTGTTGCCCCTCTGCGTTGGGGAGTTACGGAGCTTCAAACTTTTCAAATCGCGATTGCAGTACCCACAATCGCCACCAGGAGGACGAAACTTTTTCGGCCAATGCGCCTGGTCCCAAGGTATCCGAGGATGGTCTCGGTATGAGGTTGCCCCTCTGCGTTCAAAATTTACGTCCAAAAAACCACTTTTGAAAAGTGGGCAGATTGCTCTTAACCTAACCCTAACCCTAACCCTAACCCTAACCCTAACCCTAACCCTAACCCTAACCCTAACCCTAACTCCAATTCCACCTTCCAACTCCATATTCCAACTCCACATTCCACCTTCCAACTCCATATTCCAACTCCACATTCCACCTTCCAACTCCATATTCCATTTCCACATTCCAATTCCAACTCCTTCCACCTTTTATATAGGGTTTTTAAAAAAGTGACGGGGAGTTCCCCTTACTCACCCATAATTTTGGTCATGATAGCGCCAACTAGTGGTGTAAAAAAAAAAAAAAAAAAAAAAAAAAAATCATATATACTCCAAATGGCCTAAAACGTGCTTCTAAATACTTTTTGGAAAAATTATTTTCTTAGGACTCGGCACTTAAAGAAATTTTCCCAAAATTTTACATGGGGGTCAATGGCAGCTACATGAAGTAAGTGAGCTACAACTCCAAAACTTCGCACACATGTCTAGGGGGCCTGGGGCACCTGCCACACCAAAGGACATCCCTGTGCCTATCTTCCTCGCCCAGTGGCACAACTTTGAAATTTTAAAATTCAATTTTCTAAATCGGCCATAACTCGGGATAGAAACAACATAGAACCAAAATTTCAACGGATTCTGATCCGTCCCCACGCCTAGTATCTTGGTTAAAAATCTTGTGCAGTTGCCCCTCCCCTACCGGACGTTATTCCCAAAAAACCTGTTTTTCCATGTTAAAAAAAGTTTCTCGGAAATGGCTAAAAATTGGTGAGCATGTAGTCCTGGCCAAGGGCTACAACAGACACTGCTTGGAATTGTGTTGCCCCTCTGCGTTGGGGAGTTACGGAGCTTCAAACTTTTCAAATCGCGATTGCAGTACCCACAATCGCCACCAGGGGGACGAAACTTTTTCGGCCAATGCGCCTGGTCCCAAGGTATCCGAGGATGGTCTCGGTATGAGGTTGCCCCTCTGCGTTCAACATTTACGTCCAAAAAACCACTTTTGAAAAGTGGGCAGATTGCTCTTAACCTAACCCTAACCCTAACCCTAACCCTAACCCTAACCCTAACCCTAACCCTACCCTAACCCTAACCCTAACCCTAACCCTAACCCTAACCCTAACCCTAACCCTAACCCTAACCCTAACCCCACCCTAACCCTAACCCTAACCCTAACCCTAACCCTAACCCTAACCCTAACCCTAACCCTAACCCTAACCCTAACCCTAACCCTAACCCTAACCCTAACCCTAACCCTAACCCTAACCCTAACCCTAGTTGGTCTCACTGCAGTCTTGTTCTGGCCTCTCCCTGTCCCCTTACCCTAACCCTAACCACGGGCTGTCATGCCTCATCCTAAGACACCGATTTGAACATACAGCAGTCTTATTCTAACCTCTCCCTGTCCCCTTACCCTAACCCTAACCACGGGCTGTCATGCCTCATCCTAAGACACCGATTTGAACATACAGCATTCTTATTCTAACCTCTCCCTGTCCCCTTATCCTAACCCTAACCGTGGGCTGTCATGCCTGATCTTAAGACACCGATTTGAACATTACAATTGACCCCTTGACCTTTCAACCCAGTAAGATATGTATTTAAGCCAGTACAGGCCACAGTCAAGCCACGCAGGCCTAGGACATTCAGAGGAGGAGAGAGGACTACGCAGCTCTCTGATGCAAGTTTGTGCAGGGCTCTTAAAAAATAGAAATTGAATTTATCTGAAAACCGCATATTTTCAACCATATAAGGCTTCAAAATGTCATTACCTCCGTGAAAAATGCATATTCACATTCCTATAAGACTTGACATGTTATTGCTTCCATACAAAAATGCATGATTGCAATTTATTACAGCATAAAACATTTTTAATCACCTATTGTGATAAAAAGCCATTTTGGCACATTTCTACGTCCACGGAATTTCTTAAATTGCAAATTCTGCATCCAATACAGGTTTAAAATATTTTAAAATGTTCTGATAATTTACTAGAGGCAAATTATTGTCAACCATAACTGGAAGTTAGTGGAAATAGTATTTTACAATCAAAGGACAGACGTTTGGTCATTTTGGGGATTTTTGGACACGAAAACCTGGCTCAAAAAATGTTCCGTGAGAGGCGGGGCTTCACACTGTGGCCTGTATAAGGGTTTATTAGAGCAAATGCAGGAACACAGGTTAGACACACAGGCCCAGAGCACTCAGAGGAGGGGAGAAGATTATACAACTCTACGGCGCGCCACCAGCTGGCTAATGGACAGTAAGTACTTCACTCAAAACATATACAAATGTTGTATTAAATATATTTATTCGTAAATTAAGTTACGGTAACTCAATTCTGTACATTTAAATTGCCTCTCGTTACAAATCAGCTATTTAAACATGAACCGGACCACCAACCTTAAATTATTTACTACAAAAGTACTTTCCAAAACCCCATGTGGGGAGATCAAAAACCAGGAAATTTAGAATACAATTGGCATAAAACCGGATACACCCCGTGATTTGATCACCACGGGGGGGGGCCTCCCTCGGAGGAGAGTGTCTAGTGAGAAATGGCCGAAACACTCTGTGATCCCGAGGTCCACTACTGATGAAATGTATCCCTAAATTTAGGATTTATCCACAAAAATAACTAGTTATTTAAACACGTTTATTCAAACCTAGAGTAAAAAAACTCAAAAGACCTTAATACAGAACCCTTTCGAGGGCAATCCGAAGTCATGTAACTAATCACTCTGGATAAATTCAAAGGATCGGAATGCTTTTTAACACAGAAGTAATGAAAAACTCAAGACAAGAAATACAAAACCCTGTTAGGGCAATTAAAGTCAAGAAAACAAATCACGTGGGTAATATGGAATGAGTAGCTGCAGATAAACTGCGATGGTCCGTGCATTACCTTTGGCTCCCCATTTCAACTGCCCAGTCGTTGGATGAGGCGGGGGGGGGTCACCGAGATAGCTCAAACTACCTAACCCTAACCCTAACCCTAACCCTAACCCTAACCCTAACCCTAACCCTAACCCTAACCCTCTAACCCTAACCCTAACCCTAACCCTAACCCTAACCCTAACCCTAACCCTAACCCTAACCCTAACCCTAACCCTAACCCTAACCCTAACCCTAACCCTAACCCTAACCCTAACCCTAACCCTAACCCTTCCAACTCCACATTCCACCTTCCAACTCCATATTCCAACTCCACATTCCACCTTCCAACTCCATATTCCAACTCCACATTCCACCTTCCAACTCCATATTCCATTTCCACATTCCAATTCCAACTCCTTCCACCTTTTATATAGGGTTTTTAAAAAAGTGACGGGGAGTTCCCCCTTACTCACCCATAATTTTTGGTCATGATAGCGCCAACTAGTGGTGTAAAAAAAAAAAAAAAAAAAAAAAAAAAATCATATATACTCCAAATGGCCTAAAACGTGCTCCTAAATACTTTTTGGAAAAATTATTTTCTTAGGACTCGGCACTTAAAGAAATTTTCCCAAAATTTTACATGGGGTCAATGGCAGCTACATGAAGTAAGTGAGCTACAACTCCAAAACTTCGCACACATGTCTAGGGGGCCTGGGGCACCTGCCACACCAAAGGACATCCCTGTGCCTATCTTCCTCGCCCAGTGGCACAACTTTGAAATTTTAAAATTCAATTTTCTAAATCGGCCATAACTCGGGATAGAAACAACATAGAACCAAAATTTCAACGGATTCTGATCCGTCCCCACGCCTAGTATCTTGGTTAAAAATCTTGTGCAGTTGCCCCTCCCCTACCGGACGTTATTCCCAAAAAACCTGTTTTTCCATGTTAAAAAAAGTTTCTCGGAAATGGCTAAAAATTGGTGAGCATGTAGTCCTGGCCAAGGGCTACAACAGACACTGCTTGGAATTGTGTTGCCCCTCTGCGTTGGGGAGTTACAGAGCTTCAAACTTTTCAAATCGCGATTGCAGTACCCACAATCGCCACCAGGAGGACGAAACTTTTTCGGCCAATGCGCCTGGTCCCAAGGTATCCGAGGATGGTCTCGGTATGAGGTTGCCCCTCTGCGTTCAAAATTTACGTCCAAAAAACCACTTTTGAAAAGTGGGCAGATTGCTCTTAACCTAACCCTAACCTCTAACCCTAACCCTAACCCTAACCCTAACCCTAACCCTAACCCTAACCCTAACCCTAACCCTAACACCTAACCCTAACCCTAACCCTAACCCTAACCCTAACCCTAACCTAACCCTAACCCTAACCCTAACCCTAACCCTAACCCTAAACCCTAACCCTAACCCTAACCTAACCTAACCCTAACCCTAACCCTAACCCTAACCCTAACCCTAACCCTAACCCTAAACCACCTAACCCTAACCCTAACCCTAACCCTAACCCTACTAACCCTAACCCTAACCCTAACCACCCTAACCCTAACCCTAACCCTAACCCTAACCCTAACCCTAACCCTAACCCTAACCCTAACCTAACCCTAACCTACCTAACCCTAACCTCCTAACCCTACCCAACCTACCCTACCCTAGTTCCCTTACTCACCCATAATTTTTGGTCATGATAGCGCCAACTAGTGGTGTAAAAAAAAAAAAAAAAAAAAAAAAAAAAAAATCATATATACTCCAAATGGCCTAAAACGTGCTTCTAAATACTTTTTGGAAAAATTATTTTCTTAGGACTCGGCACTTAAAGAAATTTTCCCAAAATTTTACATGGGGGTCAATGGCAGCTACATGAAGTAAGTGAGCTACAACTCCAAAACTTCGCACACATGTCTAGGGGGCCTGGGGCACCTGCCACACCAAAGGACATCCCTGTGCCTATCTTCCTCGCCCAGTGGCACAACTTTGAAATTTTAAAATTCAATTTTCTAAATCGGCCATAACTCGGGATAGAAACAACATAGAACCAAAATTTCAACGGATTCTGATCCGTCCCCACGCCTAGTATCTTGGTTAAAAATCTTGTGCAGTTGCCCCTCCCCTACCGGACGTTATTCCAAAAAACCTGTTTTTCCATGTTAAAAAAAGTTTCTCGGAAATGGCTAAAAATTGGTGAGCATGTAGTCCTGGCCAAGGGCTACAACAGACACTGCTTGGAATTGTGTTGCCCCTCTGCGTTGGGGAGTTACGGAGCTTCAAACTTTTCAAATCGCGATTGCAGTACCCACAATCGCCACCAGGGGGACGAAACTTTTTCGGCCAATGCGCCTGGTCCCAAGGTATCCGAGGATGGTCTCGGTATGAGGTTGCCCCTCTGCGTTCAAAATTTACGTCCAAAAAACCACTTTTGAAAAGTGGGCAGATTGCTCTTAACCTAACCCTAACCTAACCTAACCCTAACCCCTAACCCTATACCCCACTAACCCTAATAACCCTAACCACTTACCACCCTAATCCCAACTCCACATTCCACCTTCCAACTCCCATATTCCATACTCCACATTCCACCTTCCAACTCCTATTCCACTAACCCTTCCAACCCTAATTTCCCTAATCCAACTCCTCCACCTTTATATAGGGTTTTTAAAAGTGACGGGGAGTTCCCCCTTACTCACCCATAATTTTTGGTCATGATAGCGCCAACTAGTGGTGTAAAAAAAAAAAAAAAAAAAAAAAAAAATCATATATACTCCAAATGGCCTAAACGTGCTTCCTAAATACTTTTTGGAAAAATTATTTTCTTAGGACTCGTCTACCCTACCTACCCTAACTACCTACCTAACCTCTACCAACCCATTTAAAAAAAAAAAAAAAAAAAAAACTAATACCAAGGCTAAAAGCTCAATACTTTGAAAATTATTTTTAGGATCGGACTAAGAAATTCCAATTTTACATGGTCATGGCATACATGAAGTAGTAGCTACAACTCCAATTCGCACACATGTTAGGGCTGGGCACTCCAAAAGATCCTGTGTATCTTCTCCCCAGTGGCACAACTTTGATTAATTCAATTCTAAATCGCATAAGGAGAACAAATAGACAAAATTAACGATTTGATCCTCCCCAGCCTAGTATCTGTTAAATCTGTGCAGTTGCCTCCCCTACGGACGTTTCCAAAACTGTTTTCATTAAAAAGTTTCGAAGGCTAAAATTGGAGCATGTCTGCAGGCTACAAAGCATGCTTGAATTGTTGCCTTGCTGGATTAGGAGCTCAACTTTCAATCGCATGCAGTACCAATCGCCACAGGGGACGAATTTCGCAATGCGTGTCCAAGTATCCGATGGTCTCGTATGAGGTTGCCCCTCTCAAAATTCTCTTGATTAAATAATTTTATGCATATTCATAAACTGACAAATTTAAATTCTATGTCAGCAGTATCTGTAAATTTGTGATACCCACTCGCTATTCAGGGCTTTCACTAACCAAAGGAATTGTGCATTTCCTGCAGGACAACGAATTTAATTTTTGGCCTTCGGAGACAGACCAAATTCAAGATCGATCGTCCCAATCTGTAAAACTTTCGGCCTCCCTGGTTCAACTGTTTTCCTTGTTCGAATGCAAATTTGAGTGAGTCTCAACTAACAGCACTAATTCCCTCTCGTGGAGTAGTTAATTTTCAATCCATTATCCCACATCACAGGGACAACTTTCCATCCGTCAAGACAAGTGTAAGTGCCTGTTCAATTTCTCAAAAACATTGAATGGCATTCCTACCAATTGCAGAGCAACTTGTAAAAACAAAAAAAAAATTATATCCAATGCCTAAAATGTCTACACTCTATAAAAAATTATTCTTAGATCGACTTAGACTTGCCTAATTACAATGTTCAATTCATAGCAATGGCTCAACTCCAAATTCACACAACAGGGCCTGGCACTGCACCCAAAAGCATCCTGTCCATCTTTCGCCCGGGCACAACTTTAAATTTTAAAATTAATTTTTAAAATGGCATAATGGAAAACAACATAGACCAAAATTTCAACGATTCTCCGTCCCCACGCAGTATTTGGTTAAATTTTCAGTCCCTCCCTCGGACGTTATTCCCAATAACCTGTTTTTCAGTTAAAAAAAGTTTCTCGGAAAGTAAAAAATTGGTCAGTAGTCCGCCAGGGCAATCACGCATGCTTGGATGTGTTGTCCCTCTGGTTGGGGTTAGAGCTTCAAACTTTTCAAAATCGCCATTGCTAGTCCCAAATCACAGGGGCGAAATTTTTCGGCCAATGCCTGGTCCCAAGTTCAGGTTATCGGTTAGGTGCCCTCTCGTTG
>JAOPFK010000199.1:0-44215 GCA_026122265.1 Ammodytes dubius | reverse complement strand
GGTTTGGTCCAATCATCATCACGTCGCCAGTCATCTGAGGAAGTCTTCAGGCTGGTCTTCAGTCTCAGGTTGTAAATGTGGATCTGGATGTGAGTTCCTGGCTGGTTCTGGTCCCCCACAGTCCTCTCCATCAGCTGCTGGTTCCATGTGTTCAGTTTGTGTTTGATGAAGCTGTGAGGACTGAGCTTTCTCTTCATCATCTTCCTCTTTAATGTGTGGGGGCTCTGGTGGCTCCTCTTCCTTAACCACCAGCAACTGAAGGACGTCTGGGGAGAATAAGGAAACTTTGTTAGTCATGCTTTTAACTTAAATAGGAAGGCCATCAGTGGTGTATGTGTTTATTTACTGGTCATTTAGAGTAAATCTGAAGGAATTAAAACGCCTGGACACACGACAACACATAACCCGATATGTCACGTCTTTGCAACAGTTCCTGAGTGTTGAGTGGACTTTTTACTTTACTTAAAAGAAGCTACAATATGGTACAAGGTCACTGCAACCCCACAATATGTAAGGTCACAGTAACCTTTGACCTCAAAAATCTTATCAGTTCATCCTCGTGTCCAAATGTAAGTTTGTGCCACATCCCTCAAAGTGTTCTTGAGATATTGTGTTCATGACGTCAGTGATCACAGTGACCTCAACCTTTGACCTGAAAAGTGTGAGTTGCCAAATAATTTGCATCCATGGTTGTTCAACAGCCAGGATAGAATCTGCATTGTTTCTTTTCAATCTGAGGTTTGACTATCCACCAAACCCTCCTTTCCAGCACCTTGGAGTTGACTTTACCAGGGAGTCTGAGTAGTTTGTTCCCCTGTTAGTGTCACACACACTCTCTGGAACCTCCATACCCCTCTGCCACTCTTTCGGCACTGTCCCAGACTTCCACACACATTGAAAAGACGTGTCATCCAAGAAAGCCCCTCCACACCCAGAGCTTTCAGCACTTCTTTACAGCTCTCATCAACCAATCGATTTTGCTCACATGCATCTTTCCCCATGTCAAAAGGTTTATCAAAATTAATTCTTTGCATATCCCCTCTCAAGTTACCACACGTCGGAGGGGGTCAGATCTAATGATCAGCCATTACTGCACCCCTGGAGCAGTTTGGGGTTAAGTGCCTTACTCAAGGACAAAATGGTAGACATGGTGGGTACCGTAGATGTAATACCAGCCACCACTAGTTTTATAAATAAAAAAATAAAAAAAAGTCGGACCCCTTTCCTATAGGCCATCCACACTAATAATAGGGATTTTTGCCATTACAGGGCCTTTATTACTTTACAAAGAGTTGAAACTGACACTGACCTTTGCTGGTTTGGGTCCAATCATAATCTCTGTCTTCAGTCTCAGGTAAATGTGGATCTGGATGTGAGTTCCTGGCTGGTCCACAGTCCTCTCCATCAGCTGCTGGTTCCATGTGTTCAGTTTGTGTTTGATGAAGCTGTGAGGACTGAGCTTTCTCTTCATCATCTTCCTCTTTAATGTGTGGGGGCTCTGGTGGCTCCTCTTCTTTAACCACCAGCAGCTGATGGACGTCTGGGGAGAATAATGAAATTTAAAAAATATATATAAAATGTCTTCTTTACATTCAGTGTTTCCCACAGGTTGAGAATGTACTTGCGGTGGTCAGCTGGCCCACAGTGCAACGGCGCGTCAGTGCGTTGCATGATGGTGGGTTTAGTAATAAACTAGTTAAAGGTTTATTGACAGTATTTATTGAAAGAGAGACTCAATAACGTTATATCAGTTATTAAAAAATAGGGGAGAGTGGGTGGAGTTGTGCCAGCGGGGAAGTAGTGCCACACCCTTGTTTCTAGAAAACCATAGAAGAAATTGGAAATGTGACCACATATTTAAGAAGAGCCATCCATTCGACTCATCCTGTAAAGAAGGGAGACACATGGAATAAGATATAAGCGCATTTAAGCTCAAAAAACTGTTTTTTGCCTTTCAAAGTGAAATTTCTACTCTTCACTGCTGACAGCCCTCACTCACACGGCAGTCTGACAGAAGCCCCCGGCCACCTGCAGCAGCCAGCAGACAGACAGCACCGTGTGGCCACTGGCCAGGTGACGTTTGTGAACACGAAAATTGTTTTATAGGTCCACATTCAATAAGCCACTGCATATCTATAAAAAAGTTAACCTTGTAGTTATATGGCAACACAAACAAGTTTGTAGGGGAGAATGGGGTAAAGTGAGACACTTTTTACATTTGCTCCCCTCTGAGCAAGCTAAAATTATTCATCAGTAAAATGTAGGGGAGGACGGGGGAATGTGAGGCATCGGATAATGTGAGACACCCCCTGTATCTAGGACACGGAACACATTTTTGGTCATGTGAGATATGTTTTCAAGCCCCTCTCATTTCCCCTTGGCCATGAAAGAGAGGACCTCATGGTGATGTTGTAAGCATGTTTTTTTCATAAAAATGTATTTTTTGCATGTAAAAGTAAATTTTCTTGCTGTCAACTTAATCAACTGTTGTGCCTAATCAAATTGATTCAGGTACAAAAACTTCTATCACACATGTTGATGAACTACCAACATATGAAACCATGTGATGATGATAACTGAAGATTAGCCTGAATTGCGGTAGAGGTAGTTTTTTCTTAAATTGTGGCAGTGGGGTAAAGTGAGACAAATGCTGTGGGGTGAAGTGAGACAGTGCCTGTGCCCTCTTTTAATGAATCCATTATATTTTAGGTAGCAAGGAGACTAGTTTGAAAAGAAAAAAGACAATGTGGGCTGGAGGTGGGGGTTGATGGTTGAAGGGGTCTCAGCAAGGGCAAGGTTTGGCACTTATGCATGTGGGGGACAGGAGAGTGACCTTTAACACCAATAGACTCTAAGTAATATGTCTTTATTCAATGAATGATCCCAATAAAACAAATGCAGAAAAAAAGACTCAAAAGATAAAGAAAAAGACAGCTGGGTCTAGTCCTGTGTTCTGAGTCCCAGGCTGTTCTATCTGGTCCTTTGCTCTGACCCCCAGACACTAGCTGGCTCTAAGGGTCCTGTGTTCTGACCCCCAGACTGTGTTTTAATCTAACTGGTTCTATCTGTCATTTGAATGTTAATTATTGAATATGAATTATATGTTGTATTTGATAAGAGTTACTTTCAAGTGTTTAGAAAAATGTTTCGCTGAATTGACCAAACCCCATGATTCTGTTACTAGTCCGATATTAGTTTTGTAATATTTAGTTTTCAAGCTAGCTGTCAGGATTCTAACTGTTACAGTTTGTGTTATGGTAGTTTCAGAGTGGAAAAAGTAAGTGGATCAGTTTACCCCCTTGATTTTTCTGGTCCGTCTCAGTTTACCCCACAGCTGGGGTAAAGTGAGACACATGACAACTTTTTTTTAAAACATTCATATTTTCACTGCCCTTTGTCTTGAATAAATTCTGCCAATGCCCATTTCTAGGAAACATCCTGAATGAATGGGAAATGTGTAAATTTGAGTGATAAATCATTTTAGCTCACTTAGAGGGGAGCAAATGTAATAAGTGTCTCAGATTACCCCGTTCTCCCCTACATATTTCCCATTAATTCAGGATGTTTCCTAGCAATGGACATTATCAGAATTTATTCAGGACGAAGGGCATTGAAAATGGAAAAAAAAGGAAATAACACACAATCGGCGCTAATTGTGTAGTGTATTAATGTAATACAAGATAATTGAGTGCCAGCTAGATAGGTTAGGGGATAACACACTTACTGTGGTGCAGGGCTTCAGGGTTCAATCCCGGTCCAAGCTGTATGTATGATATTCTGTTTCAATGATATCCTACATCAGCCTCAGGACTAATCATTCAAAGAAAAATGTGGCCTTCTGTATTTTCATCAATCTGTATTCATAAATAGAACATGATATTCAGTATTTGTGTGTGTGTGTCAAATCATTTTCAAAGCAGGGATACTTTGAATCCACTGCAGCCTTGAAGAGGTCACTGTAACTGACAACTGGCCGGGACTACAGCTGGAAATTAGCCAATTAGGCTAAAGCTGCTCCTTCTCAAAGGGGACTGTCCACAAAACTATAAACAAATAAACTAAACTAAACTGAAGCTTTGAGTAATGAAAATATATTTTTTAAAAACATTTGGCTGAACTGGTTCAGTGCTTCACAAAAGCTTTGTAGTATATTCTGAGGGGTACATCATAAAAGGTGTTAGTTTGAGAAATAGAATGAATCTGCTGAGACAAGATGGGTTGAGGTGGATAAAGTATTTTATTAGGATAAAATAACCTGTGTCAGACCAGGCTGGCCATGCCCGGTTGAGCCAATTCCAATATTCCAACCTCCCTCAGTCTGTGTGTGTGTCTCTTTTTAAGCGCTTTCTCTTTAGACCTACCTACTTATTCTTATTGGTAAACTAGGATAGATTGAGCTTTTGTCTATCCACTCACAGATTGACACGATGCGCGCCCAAGCCCAATTCTAATTGGCTGGAAACAGCTATTAGCTCATCATACCAACCATGTTCATGTATGGTGTTTTGCCTTTAGCTCTGGTCCCTCGGGCCTACGCAGGACCATACATTGAGATGTTCCTGGACCATCATGACGTTTGTATAAACACAACTGTGTGTATCTTCAGACTTAGCCCATAAAAGATGGATTCCTACGGCAGGAGGATGTGGCCCCCTCCATGACTTGGGCCTCCAACCTAAACACTCAAATTACACACACACACACACACACCGAGAGCTTCTTCTGGCTTTTCCTTAGTTAATTCTGCATGTAATTAAGCAATCTCCTGATTATCAGTAATCTTAGAATGTGTCATTATTAAATACACTACAGCTTCATTTGCCCATCACTACAATAAGGCATTATTTTAAGGTATTCAATACAGAAGTGGCTGCTTGGTGCATTACGTTTACTTACCCTACCTAAGTCTGAACCAAAATGTCGACCCTGTGTCACAGTGGCCCTCATTTATCAACCGATCGTTGGAACACGTGCAGATGGGGTCGTATCATGCTCTGACGTCCTTCATGGAATTGTGTTGATAAAAAACACAAGTGTGTGTGTGTTGTACTCGCAAAAGCACACACTCCAATGACAGTTAGAGACAGCTGTATGACCTTCATGGTCTCGTTTCCTGGAACTTGGATAAGAGCACTGTGTACCAGTCCGGGACACATCTATTTGTGGCATATACTTGGCACATCTACCTCTATAAAGTGAGACTTTACCCCTGCATCCTCGCCAAATCTTCACCCAAGCTCACCAGATATTTTCAGAAACACTGAAAGTGAACGGGGTTCAAAGCTGGAACTACCCAGTGTTTAAAACTATTGGTCGTTCAATTGTAGAATGTTCTAGAATGTTTAGCGTTAGTTACTTACTCCCGGGGCCTATCCGAAAAGTATTTTTTGCATAGGAAATTTCCTTTCCTATCGAGATGAACCGGAAGTACTCGGCGGATAGGTGATCCGAATTCTCCAAATGCTTAGGAAAAGTATAGGAAAGGAGCCTCGATTCATCCTTTAACCCTCCTTTAGCATAGGTTACTCCGGACCAACCTATGCGAAAGGAAAGGAGATAGTGGTATCCCATAATCCTTTACGGCGGCAAGATTTAAAGCAACAGGTCACCGCCGGAGTTTACCGACTCTACACGAACACGAACGAGAGGTAAAACAGAAGAGAGGAGAGGAGAAGAGAAGAGAGGAAGATTTAACTCGGCTAAAACAAAATACCCCCCCCCCCACACACACACACACAGGCTAAAGATAATAAAGAACTCATAAAAGACCAACATCATAATAGTTATTTTCGTAGCACATAATTTACACCATAAGAAAATAAAATACCAACTTCACATTTAATGAAGTTACTGGGGGCAGTTCATTTCAACATCAACATAGGTGTAGCCTCTTTTTATTCCACATGTGAATTGGGATATGGGAGTGATTCTCACTCTGTTGGCGACAACCTGATTAAAATCAATATGAAAAGAACGCATGGATCAAACGAGCGCTTGTTGTAGTCAATTTTCGGAGAATAGTGTAGTTTCACGTCAGCAATACTCGCCGTCGCGCAATGACGTCGGTTAGGAAAAGTGGAGTCGAATTCATTTGAAACAGCGCTGTCCTTTCCTATGTTCGATAGGAAGCACCTTTCATCTCTCCTTAACCCCGATGATGTTTAGGGGTTAAGGTATAGGAAAGGAGGCTTATAGGTTAGGAGATTGGACTATTCGGATAGGCCCCCGCCTTTCCCGATTACAACGGGAGTGTAAGGGAATGACGTAACTCTTTTTTAACGGATCTGGTTTAAATCGACAATAAGAACGAAGCTGTACCAACCTGCTCTGTGTAGCCGGATTTCAGGCTTCAAAACAGCGTCCAGTAGTTTTTTTTTGTCGGTCGATTTCATCTTTTAAACGACAGCGTTCCTCCTCGTGCTCTGCTATGGTTCTTTCAAACAGCCCAAATATCTCTTCAGCGGCCGCAGTTAGTCGCTACTTCACCAACGCTCTCACCATTTCCGACATTTTCACACAGTAATACTCGACTTTTTCTGCACAAAATCCGTCACAAACAATGTATTTCCATCAAACCGTTTCTCTCTCCCGAAACACAGCAGACGCCATTTTGTTACAAGTTAGTCCGAGTGAGGGCGGTCAATCGTTTCCGGAGCAGGAACACTTCAAAATAAAAACCTTCTCCTTCCTCTGCAATTCATCTCACCTCCAAAACTAAACTTTACAAAACATTTCTCACAGCAAAAACACTGGGAGCATTTAACAACGAGAAACACACGCAACACATGCTGATTTAAAAAAATATATAGTAGCATTTCATAAAAAGAGCACCTATTATGCTTTTTCGACTTGTATGACCTATAAACGTTGTTATACTGATTTATAGTCATATTTAACCACACTAAAGTGTCAAATAAGGACGTACATGCATTTAGACATATTCCCTGCTTACCGTCTGGGGAGGCCGTGCAGAGCGCTAAAAACTAGGGACGCCGGTCGCGATTTACTTTACTTTAATTTCAGGGATTTATCTAGGTAGAACAATCCGGATTTTCCATGAATGGTAATGCTGCAACGTGCTCAGGCACGCTCCGGCCATGCCCCCACCTGCCTGCTCAAATCTGCCCACACGCCACTGAAAGTCTTCCAGAAGGTAACCAATCACAACAGAGAGGGGTTTGCAGGAGGGGCGAGGGGGCGGAGAAGGAGGAAGCCTGGTGTTGACAGAATGCAGAAAGTGCCCAGATGAGAGGAAAAGTTTCCTGAAAATCTGCATAGTTTTTTGTGCTGTGATTCGTGTCAGGCCGCTCTATAGGAGTCATTAATGAGAAATTAAGAACAGAAAAGTAGTATAATAGGAGATCTTTAACTTTTTTTAAAGGGTTTTTAATCTTTGTAGTTCAGATGATATGAGGGAGTTCACATAAATCCCTTGAGACTGAGATTTTACATTATTTTCATCTGATGCCTGTACTGCACCATATTATTTAAACAAGACTGAATGAAAACACAGCAATTTGTATAAATATATTTTATTATTTACTTATAACAATGTAAAAATTACAAATAAAAGCTCCTGGGCTGTTATTATAATTACAACAGAAAACAACACATGAAAATGTAGAAAGTATAATCCCTGCAATGTAAGGGTGAGTATGGAGAGACATTTTCCCATAAGGATTTGACAGTAAGTATTTTGGCAAAGTACACACACAACACACACACACACACACACACACACACACACACACACACACACACACACACACACACACACACACACACACACACACACACACACACACACACACACACACAAAACACCACCCTCTGACATCCCTACAGTACCAACACACTAATACCATTATAGTTGAAATCATTAATTAAACAATTACAGGGCTGTACAGTGCGACAGTTTTGATCGCATTTGCTACTGAAATTGATCACGTGCGATGATGAATACAAATCCATTCGCACTCCTGCGACAGCTTGCTAATGAGGAGAGGCTGTCTTTGAAACACAGAGGAGCGCTGCACAACACTGCTTAGAGGGCTCTACATTAACACTGCGGGTAAATGAGTCTTAGGCAAGTAAGTTATTGAGTCCACCCTCCACTTTGGCTGGTGAAAGATGTGTCCTCGGGATCTGAACTTTACCTACGGCAATTACCGGAAGGAGACGGCACATTACCGCAGTTAAGTTAGCATGTGTACAAACAGAACATTTCCTGTGCGCCTTCACATTAAAAGCCTGTTACTAGCCAAACGTGAGTTGACTTTTATTTTGAAGCCGGTAAGAACAGGAAGTTAGCACTTTTTTCTAGCTTGAAAGGCAACTCATTCAGCTGCAGAGAGCAGTCAACAGTAGCCTAGTCTATTTAAACAAAGTTTTAAATAGGCCACTGAAAAGCTACTCCCAACACATTCACAACAACCTATTTAATTTATCCTAAATTGTACCAATATGTATACTTATTTATTTAATAGGCTATGTTTAATGTTTTAAAGTTTGGTTTTAATTAACAGAAGGACATTATAATAATAATAATTCTGAATCAGCAAAACATTGCAATTGGCAGGTTAGATTATTTTTTCTAAATTGCTATCAGTGCACCCCTATTAATTTTTCCATAATTATTACTGAACACACTAGGATATAATATTAATTGAGAATCTCAAATGAGACCAAGATGACATGCTCAAAGGTAATTAGAGCGAAATGCAAGGGTTAAGGTTATGCAAGTGTTCGATCATACTTTGTGTGCTACCAAATTTATTTTTGTGCTTTTGAATTTTTTTGCTTGCCAGCACCAGTGCTACCACCGAAAAAAAAATAAACGTACAGCCCTGAATTACCATAAATTCATCCATATGCCAAGAATGAGAAAGTGGCTGAAAATGCTGATGTTGGTGAAAATGACAAATGTTGATGACTTAGTGGCAGGATGAAAGCATAACATTTTGGTCAAATATATTTTGCCAAAAAGTCCAGAATGTACAAAAAAGCTGAGGTTCGTAGCTGGTCCAACCAAAACTTCATGTCTGGTTGGTCGGAATAATCCCTCCCTCGTCCTCGTCCTCTGACGTAAACCGTTCGCAACTGGAACCAGTTTGTTGGCCCAGGAAGCTGTCTGTCTGTCTGTCTGTCTGTCTGTCTGTCTGTCTGTCTGTCTGTCTGTCTGTCTGTCTGTCTGTCTCTCTCTCTCACACACACACACTCTGGTGGTGGGAAATCAAAGAACTGGTTTGCGGCTGGGAACCAGCCCAGATTTTACGTCGGTTGGAAGGGGGTAAATGTGACTCTGGATATGAGTTCCTGGCTGGTTCCATTTGTTATGTTTGTGTTTGATGAAGCTGTGAGGACTGAGCTTTCTCTTCATCATCTTCACTCTTCACAGGGACAGGAGTGAAGGGGAACTTGGTGATATGTTGAAGCTGCTCCCCCTCCTGACTGCTCCACAGTTCTTCTGGTTCCTCTTTCATTTGTAGGTTGAGCTGTTCAGTTGAGCTGCTGGCTCCAGGCTCTGCCTCTCTGTTCTCCTCAGTTTGGTTTTGATGAAGCTGTGAGGACTGAAGACAGACAGCCATGTGGCTTCTCAATGATTTATTCCACGTGAATCCTTGATCACAAACTTTGCAGCTAAATCGTTTCTCCCTTGTGTGGACAACCATGTGAGTTGTAAGATATCCCTTCTGTGTAAATGTTTTACTACAAACTGAGCAACTAAATGGTTTCTCTCCCTGTGTGGACAACCATGTGAGTTGTAAGACTTGATTTCTTTGTAAATGGTTTACGGCAAACTGAGCAACTAAATGGTTTCTCCCCTGTGTGGACAACCATGTGATTCATAAGATTTCCCTTCTGTGTAAATGTTTTACTACAAACTGAGCAACTGAATGGCCTCTCCCCTGTGTGGACGACCATGTGCCGTGTCAAATCTCCCTTCTGTGTAAATGTTTTACGACAAACTGAGCAACTTAATGATTTTTCTCCTGTGTGTATTCTCATGTGTCTCTTAAGATCAAAGTTGTAACTAAATATTTTCCCACAGTAAGAACAGCTGTGTGGTTTATCTCCAGTCTTACGTCTCTTATCACTTTCAAAGACTTTTTTTTTCAGAGCCTTTAAACCTGACTGATGTTCTCTGGTCTCCTTAGAGTAATCATCACTGTCTTCAGTCTCAGAGGAGTCTTCAGGCTGGTCTTCAGTCTCAGGTTGTAAATGTGGATCTGGATGTGAGTTCCTGGCTGGTCCTGGTCCTCCACAGTCCTCTCCATCAGCTGCTGGTTCCATGTGTTCAGTTGAGCTGCCGGCTCCAGGCTCTGCCTCTCTGTTCTCCTCAGTTTGGTTTTGATGAAACTGTGAGGACTTAAGACAGACAGCCATGTGGCTTCTAAATGTATTGTACAAGATGAATCGTTTCTCACAAACTTTACAGCTAAATGGTTTCTCCCCTGGGTGGACAGCCATGTGATCCTTAAGAGTTGACTTCTGTGCAAATGTTTTACTACAAACTGAGCAACTAAAAGGCTTTTCTCCTGTGTGAATTCTCATGTGACTCTTCAGATTACTTTCCCTACTAAATATTTTCCGACACTCAGAACAGCTGAAGGATTTCTCTGGATTTGATTTCCAGAGTAGTTCCATGGGCTTGGATTTCCTTTGATGAAGCTTTGACTCATCGTTACTCTGAGAGATTAAAACTGATGGATGATCCAATGGCGTCCAGAAATCACTGTCAACACTGTCGTCACTCTCAGGTTGTAAATGTGGATCTGGATGTGAGTTCCTGGCTGGTTCCTTGGGGTTATCTAGAAGTTGCTCTCCCTCCTGACTGTTCCACAGTTCCTCCTGTTCCTCTTTAATGTGTGGGGGCTCTGGTGGATCCTCCTGGTCCAGACTGTGTGGGGGCTCTAGCTTTAGAATGGGGTTGCACTTCAGCTGCTCTTCTTCACCAACGATCACTTTCAGGACGTCTGAAGTTAAAACTGAAACAGACAAACGGAGTGATGACTGATATACAGTATTGTATGCCCCTGTAAAGCACTTTGTTCACTTTAGAAAATAAATTTTTTCTGTCACACACAGAAAAGCATTTTAACCTAGAGGCAGACACATAGGGGCACTTTACACGGTGAAAACGTGACAGTTTTCCCATTTTTGGTTTAAAAAAAAAACACGTTCAGACACAATTTATCTGACATCTTCACTCATACACATGTTTTCAGAGGAAACGGGACAAAATCGCTGTAGTAAGCATGCCAGGCCAGCAGTTGGCGGTACAAGGTAGTAGTAGATAGCTTTTCCGGTACAATTTGATGCATAAAACCTTACTGTAACCGAAAATGAATGCCACTAACGTTCATAAAGCGGTTGGTGTAAGCTTGGGGTTACAAGTATTGTAAATGACAAGCTTTCTGTCCTCTTATTTCACCGCATTGAACTCATGAAAACATAAGACATGCTGGTAGTGAAGGGGCTTTGTGAGCGGCTACTTTCCTGTTAGGCGTACTTCAAAATAAAAGTCAACTCACGTTTGTCCAGTGAAATGCTATTAATGTTTAGCCAGTGAAATGCTTTTACTGTGAAGCCGTAGCCTTAATTCTCCTTTTGTTGAACGGTAACTTAACCGCTGCGAGCTGACCTATGGATAGGTGTTTTTTAATGTAGAGAGAGCCGTGTCCCTTGCATATAGAAGCTACACACGTTTACTTTGCTAGAAAAACCGGCAGAGCACAAATCTTTCACCAGACAAAGTGGCGGGTGCATGGTATAACTTACTAATAGACTATAGACTAAATTGGCGAGTGTTATAGGCCTATTTCAGCCTTGCACGACACTCTCCGCTGATCACAGTGATGGTGCCGCGGAGACACCGTGCATGTTATGTTGTCTTCTAACTTTATAACTCGCGTGTGGGTATTTTGACAGCAAATGTTGTAGACTATGCATACGTGAAGTGGAGCCGTGATGTCAGTGTTACAGGGGAAAATCGTTTCGATGTTTACAAGAAACCAAAACCGTCGTGTTTTCCAAAAAATCCTCCCTGGGAGGTGATCTCAAAAACTTGCGGTTTCATGCCTGCGTTTGCTGTTTTCATGTACATGATATAGTGCAACCGTGCGAATATTTCCGCGTTTGCACTGTTTCGTGTTGTCGTGTAAAGTGCCCCTTAGATCAACGTTTATTCACACAAAGCATAGAAACTGTTGGGCCTACAGCTAAGCCTCAAAGTACAATACAAGCCTATGGGAGAAACTGGAGCCTACATCCCCTTTTTGAAGACTGATAAGAAACTCTCGGGCCTACCTGGGTAAAAGGAAGCCTTGATTTGAGTGTTTGAGAGCCAACACCTCCCAGAACAAAGACTCATAAAACAAAGGAAGCCAGGCCTAGTTTCACCACTTCCGATAAGGGTCGGCCCCCCAATTGGCTGATCTCAGCAGGTCAACCATGTGACCCTGCTTTGATAAAACCAGCAGACACCCCACAAGCACCGCCTTTCGCAGTGGAGTAATCCACAAAGCGGGTGCTGTTTGCAAACTTAAAACTGAACTTTGCCGGTTTTTCACACTCGCTGGACCAGTCATCTTCCCGGATCGGAAGGAAGTTTTCACCAAAGAAACTTCATCCTACTATGGCTGCAAAAACTCAGCTTGGTGAAGAAATGGTTAACGGACAAACACATTAACGTTTTGCAGTGGTACAGCCAGAGTCCTGACTTGAATCCAATTGAGAATCTGTGAAGGGAGCTACAGATCAGGGTGATAGCAAGAAGACCCTCCAAACTGAAAGAGTTGGAGCTCATGGCTAAAGATGAATGGGCAAAAATACCAGCAGAGACATGCAAAAAGCTGGCCAGCAATTATAGGAAGCTTTTGATTGCTGTAATAGCCAATAAGGGCTTTTTCTATTGATTATTGAGAAGGGTATGAATAATTTTGGACATGCGACTTTTTGTTCAATGTAAAGAAAAGCTGAAAAATATATTTTTTCACAATGATGCCTCTTGTACATCGTCTTATTATCTTCTGGGAGAAGCCTGTGTCATTTCCAATCAAGAAAAAACTTGCTGGTTGAATAAAAGTAACTTTTGAGTCAAAATATGCCAGGGGTATGAATAATTTCGGGCATGACTGTACATTGTAACCAAATTTATCATTTTTAAAAGGTAAATCCCTTTAACATTGAGACAGTTTTTTTCCTGATTTGGTACAAAGTTCCCTTTTTCGAAGGGCGGTGCTCCGTAGGTATTAATAAGTGATTTGATTAGCTAGACTATTTAATTGATCATTAATTAAAACTATTTCTTAATATTATAATTTCTGTAAAATGAATAATATTCTTGACTTTGACCAAATCTACCCCTCATGAACCAAGCAAAGTCAGGTCGACTTTATAAAAGTTTACCTGATAGTGTCACATACATCTGGAGAAAGCTGAATATGTAAACTAGACAGATATTTTTTAGGTCTGTCTCCTTTTAATCCAGAGATTTGACTATATGTGATACTATATGTTGTAAGAAAGGTGCATCCTAGTTATTAGATATTTCAACTTTATTGTCATTTACCATAAACATAGTTAACAGTGAACAAAATTACATATCGTACTTAAAGCCACTACGAGTAACATTGCACGTTGGCGGCCCCTTTGGACAAAAATGGTAGTATTTTTACGAGGCCCGCTGTCGTGGAGCTGTTTTCTAGCTTGTGCCGGGCTTGCGAGATTCAAATGATCAGGAAGCAATATAGTGCATATTGAGTCTGGTGCCCTCACACTTTCAACACATGTAGGCCTTTCACACAAACATCTCACCCAGATATCTCTCAACTTTACCCTTTAAAGGACCAGCTATGATGATGTGACATGCTGCACTAATGATCCACATTCAAAGAGTTCGTAAATCAACAAGTACTGCTTAACATATTAGAAACGTTATTGGATGGTGAAATCGGCAAAACAATCATTAAATCATGTCCATATGATGCTTTCACGTAATTTAACGATAGTTTAACAAACCATTTGAAACCCAATAAAACATCTTTCACATCGCAGCAAAATCGGAGCCGGTTCTGGGCTAGTTCGGAGCTAGAGACAGTGTTTTGGTTTCACAACGCCAAAGAACCTGCTCCGGCCTGTAAAAACCGGTTCAACTCAAACACCAGGATTGAGCAGGGTCTAAATCAAGAACTGCTTTTACGCCAGGGGCAGGGGGCGGGGTTATCCTTACCTTCATGGAGGGATTATCCTGACCAACCAGACCAACTCAAAACTCAAACCTCATGCCCGCCATATTTAAAAACACCGCTACTACGAGACGTGAACATAACATAATTACCGAACGTAGCGATCAAATTGGCCGGCGAAAATACGCTGTATGGGTCCTGTTTGCAAAGTAGGGTGACCAGATCAATTCACCAGATGTGGGACAAAGTCTACGTTTGTGCGGGACAATGTGCCGTCGGAGTATTTGTTGACATGTGACCAATCCTGTATGAGACTGAGGCAAGTCCCTCCTACCTCATTAGCATATGGACACAGAAATTAATAAATAAATAAATTAGGAAATGTAGAAATGAATAAATGCATAAATAAATAAGTGTGGAAATAAATAAATCTATAAATAAATAAATTTAATTTAATTATTGTATTTATTTATTCCTTATTTTATTTATTTATTTATTTATTTATTTATTTATTTATTTATTTATTTATTTATTTATTTATTTATTTCAGTATTTGTTCATTTATTTATACTTATGACAGGTAATGTCCTCCATATCTGTAGTGTGTGAGCAGCAAATACACTGTTAACTGGTATGTAAACAAAAGCTATGTAAACAAAGTTGGCTCCTTTAGATAAATGTAAATACCAGTTTGCAGAGGCACACACAGTAGGCTATAGACAGGGAGCAGATTGTGAGGAGATAGACACTGATTTGACCAAAAGTTATTTTGTCAAAATACTGCAGAATCGCTTAGCTCGCCTTGAATAAAGTTAGTTATCTATCTATCTATCTATCTATCTATCTATCTATCTATCTATCTATCTATCTATCTATCTATCTATCTATCTATCTATCTATCTTAACTTTTTTCAACGGAACTTTAATTGTTTACAACCTAACTTAGAGATAAATACAACCAACTGCTGCACCATGCTTCTATCTATCTATCTATCTATCTATCTATCTATCTATCTATCTATCTATCTATCTATCTATCTATCTATCTATCTATCTATCCTAATGAACTAACTAGCTTCAAATGATCGCTGTTTGAATCCAAACTAACAGAGATCTGCTATCGATTTTTATTTATTTTTTAAATTTGGACACAGAAGTGCAGCACATGTCACGTGAACATTTCACTGCGCATCCTGTATGAGTATGTGACAAATAGAACCCTTGAAATCTACAACACAGCTGCTGCAACACGCTGCTGGATCGTTAGGCTAACAGGGAGCAGCTAACGTTAGCTTAGCATCGTTAGCAGAGCGGTAAACAGCCGGAGCTCACCTTCAATGCACGGCTTCGTCTCCGGCTCCAAGTCCCGGTCCATCTCCGCAGGGGAACCGGGGACTGCTCCCTCCCGTTATTAGGTTTTTACAAGGGACTGTAAACGAAAAAAATAGGCCGAAGTTAAAAAGTGTGTAGGCTACGTGAAGCATGTAAAAAGGCCGCGCTATGAGAGGAAGTATAACATGGGACTTTCAGGGGAAATGTTTCAAAATAAAAGCCGATTATTCTTCTAATGGAGTGGCTGCAGACTGCAACGCTGCCCAACCCTTACACTAGCCCTACAATAAATTCATAGACTACTTGAACATTATAACTTATTATTACTCCCTCAAACAGCCCTTTAACAGTAAGTCCAGAACAGTTTTAGACTCAAAGGCCTTGTACTTTGCTGTTCACACTTTTGCGTGTGTTGTTTGCTAATGTGTGTGTTTCTCCATGTTAAATGGTCCCAGTGATTTTGCTGTGAGACATGTTTGTAGAGTTTAGTTGTGAGTGAGTTTTGGAGGTGAGATGAACTACAGAGGAAGAGTGCTTTTAATTTGAAGTGTTCCCGCTCCGGAAATGATTGACCGCCCTCACTCTGACTAACTTGTAACAAAATGGCGTCTGTTGTGTTTCGGGAGAGAGACGGTTTGATGGAAATACATTGTTAGTGACGGATTTGATGCAGAAAAAGTCGAGTGTGAAAATGTCGGAAATGGTGAGAGCGTTGGTGAAGCAGCGACTAGCTGCGGCCGCTGAAGAGATATTTGGGCTGTTTGAAAGAACCATAGCAGAGCACGAGGAGGAACGCTGTCGTTTAAAAGAGGAGATTGACCGACAAAAAAAACTACTGGACGCTGTTTTGAAGCCTGAAATCCGGCTACACAGAGCAGGTTGGTACAGCTTCGCTGTTATTGTCGATTTAAACCAGATCCATTAAAAGAGGGAGTTACGTCATTAGACTCCCGATGTAATCGGAAAAGGCGGGAGTAACACTAAACATTCTAGAACGTTCTACAAGAACCACCAATAGTTTTAAACACTGGGTTGTTCCAGCTTTCCATGTTGTTCAATGGGGTCATATTAGTCTATAACAGTTGAGATATTCTTCGCTAAATGAAGCGCATACAAATCTTACCCAGGACCTACTGTATAATAAAGGGTTTATATTTAGGATATGCATATTTAATGAGACATTGCCTCATTTGCATATTTGATTTAACATTTTTAGACAAAGTGTAATACAAAAAGTATTTCTCTTCATATGAAGATTAATCTGGTAGAAATGTATGAGGATATCTATAAAGGGCAAAAAGTCCCATTCACAATGTAGTGTGATACTAGTGTAACCTGTTGTGGTCATTTTCAGAACTTTCGTCCCACGTAGAGATTTTGGCACACATCCCATGTTCAATGGGGTCATATTAGTCTATAACAGTCGAGATATTCTCCGCTAAATGAAGTGCATAGAAATCTTACCCAGGACCTAGACTAACACCACAGTCAAGGTGTTAAATAATTAGGCTATCGAGGTCCGTACCTTGGTGACCAGCTGGCTATGGGTAGGGTTGGTTGGATGTGCTTGTGTAACTCTGACAGGGGGTGATTATGTGGGATGGGGAAGACTAAAAGATGTTTATTGAGGTAGGCTACCTTAGTTTTTCAACAGTTTATGGATTGAGCCATATAGCGACAGCTCTCCAATAAAGGCCGCTAAGAGGCTTAAGTGGGCTCCAGGCATTTACACGTCATTCAATTAGGCAAGTCCGGTGATGAGTATAGTTTGAATGTTTAATAAATGAAGGCAGAAGCACAACTGATGAATGAAAACATGACGAGGGTATTGAAAACAAATAAAGAAAAGATAAACTGTTGTAATTGACGCTAGTTTGAAGATAATTTGACGATAATTTGACGATAATTTGACGGTAAACAGAAAATATCAGGTGCGCCACTAACCCCCTTTGTCTACTAACCCCGCCCGCCACAAGTGCCCAGGTATATAGATTAAACCACACCCACATGTGTCAATCAAAAGGAAGTGACATAAACCAAAAAAGTGTCCGTGCCTTTTCAAAATTAACAATAAACAAATAGACCAAATGTATTTTGGCCCCTACAATTCCGGCCCCTAATTATTATGTTTCAAATAATAATTACACATTTGACATGACTATCAACACAGTATATAAATATATTCTTGATCTTCTTTCTTCATTATTTGTAATCCAATATGTTGTCCAAAGAAAGAGTGATTAGTCACAGTCAAGTCTCCAGGAACAAAGTCAAGAGGTCAAAAGTTAGTTTGGGTCAGTCAATGATCCGCTGCCTCCAGTAGTAGGCAGACTTTGTTGATGGGCCTGGTCAGAAATCCGGTCTTTGACTTGATCCGAAGCTGACGTACAAGTCCCTTTTTTGTCCATCATGGTCTCCACAATCCTGCCAGTCAACCAGGAGTTGCGAGGCGCTGAATCATCCACAATGATGACGATGTCTCCTGGGGTGAAGTTGCGTCTTATGTTGGACCATTTCTGTCGTTCTTGTAGTTGGGGAAGATATTCCTTAATCCACCTTTTCCAAAATAAGTCAGCCATATATTGAACTTGCCTCCACCTGCGGCGAGCATATAGGTCTTCCTTCTGAAACTGTCCTGGTGGCAGAGATGGCGCAGTTTTGAGAAGCAGAAGGTGATTTGGTGTGAGTGCTTCAAGGTCGTTGGGATCTGTAGAAGCCTTTGTGATTGGACGACTGTTGAGGATAGCTTCGGCTTCACATAAGACTGTGTGGAGTCCCTCCTCATCCAGACTTTGCACATTTAGTGTTGAGTTGAGAACCTTCCGCACTGATCTGATTAGTCTTTCCCACACACCTCCATGGTGTGAGCCAGCAAGGGGATTGAATATCCAGTTTATTCCCTTTTGAAGCAGTACGTTATGGAGCTGACCTTGATTCCATCCTTCAATAGCTTCCTTCAACTCGCGCTGTGCTCCTACAAAATTAGTTCCATTGTCTGATCGTAGTTCTCTTACTTGGCCTCGTCTGGCTATGAAGCGCCGAAGGGCATGAATGAAAGAGTCTGTGTCAAGCGATGAGGCCATTTCAAGGTGAATTGCTCTTTTAGCCAAACAGGTGAAAATAACACCGTATCGCTTCACAACACTTCTGCCACGCTTCACTCCAAAGGGTCCAAAGTAATCGACTCCAACGTTTGTGAATGGTGGTTCATCTGGAGAGACTCTATCCAGGGGTAGATCAGCCATCTGCTGTTGTCCAGGAGTAGCATTTATACGCCGACAGACAACACATTTAGACAGGATTTTTCTGATCAATACTGTGGCACCAGGAAACCAATATTTCTGACGCAGTCTGGATAGCATATGGTTGCGACCACCATGTCCCACCTCTCCATGAATATGTCGTAGAATGAGGTCAGCAATGTGAAAGTCTTTGGCCAGAATTACAGGATGTTTAATTTCTTCTGGCATTGCTGCTCTGCTTAGGCGACCACCAACTCTTAACACATCTTTGTCCAGAATGGGGTTGAGTTTATGAATGTGGCTTGTCCTTTTAACATTCATTCCTTTTTTCAGATTTGAGATTTCATCTCCAAATCTCTTCTTTTGGCAGAAGCGGATTATCTCCATCTCTGCATTCTCCAATTCGCCGATTGTGAGACAGATTTCCTGAGTGTCAAGATTTCCTTGCAAAGAGAGAACACCACTTGTCGTTTTCCTCTTCCTGATTCGTTGCAGAAGCATTCCTTTAATTCTGAGCATCCATGCTACTGCCCTTTTCAACTGATTCCAGGATGAGAAGTAATGGATGAAGTTGGTTGTTGGATCCACTACTTCAGCTGTTATCTGAGCAGCATTTACGGTTATGCTCTTGACTTCAGAGTCCTTTGGTGAAATTGCATCCAATCCATCAGGGTTCTGAGGCCACTTTTCCTGAGGACCAAGAAGAAACGGAGGTCCGTACAGCCACATTTCCTTCCTTAGGAAAGCTTTGACTTTCAGACCTCTGGAAGCCATGTCTGCTGGATTGTCATTTGTGTTGACATACCTCCACTGATGTTCATCTGAGGCTTTGGCAATTTCAGTCACTCTGTTAGCCACACATGTTCGAAATCGTGTGGTCCTGTTCTTTATGTACTTGAGCACAGAGGTGCTGTCAGTCCAAAATGTAGAGTCTGCTAGTTCCATCTGCAGCGCTTTCCTCAATATTGTGTCCATTCTGCTTGCCATGGTAGCAGCAGTCAACTCCATGCGAGGGATGGTGACTGGCTTCAAAGGAGCCACTCTGGCCTTTCCCATCACAAATGCACAAACAGATCAAAGGCAAACAGATTTTCCTGTCCTTCAATGTTAGCCCAAAGCAGTAATGTCCATTAACTAGCTTTGCAGATGTTGAAACAGATTCCAAGAACTGCTGATCTTCTTTTGAAGGTTCTTGGTCATCTTTGACACAATCAGGAAAGTCAATCTTGAACTGCTGCTCCCACTGTTCATCAAGTGTAACAACTGATATCCTGTTAACACTGATCTCTGACTGCTCCTGAGCATAATCATCTTTTCCTCCCAGAGGTCCGTTAACTGTCCAGCCGAGCATTGTTTTAACGGCATACGGTCCATCTCCCACACTCCTGACGACTTGATGTGGTTCCAGAGCCTTTGGTACATCGGAGCCAATCAGCAACTCAATCTCACAGTCCAGTTCAGGTAAGTGAATATTCTTCAAATGAGGCCACTGATTGATGTAATTTTGATGTGGGATGTTTCCTTTGTGCACAGGCATAGTCTTCTGAGTGTACACACATGGTAGATCACAGAACTCAGTGCCATGCAGTCCTGTAACCTCTAGGCCTGAAACAATGCTGGTTTCAACGACCTTCCTTTGACCCATTGTTCTCAGAAGAATATTTGATTTTCTTCCCTGAAGATTGAGCTTAGTCATTAGCCCCAATGTGCAAAATGACGCAGTGCTTCCCGGGTCAAGAAATGCATATGTATGCACTGTTGTGTTCCCCTTCTTGGCCTTTACTTTCACAGGCACTATTGAGAGTTTGCAGTTGTCTTCACCGGCCCCAGTAAGACCACTTGTCTGTACCGAGGCTATGGCTCTGTTGTCGGCTTCTTCTTTTGTTGGAGATTGATGTTTGTCCATTTCGTTCCTTCTTTGGTGGATATGCAGCATCCGAGGATGCTTCAAACTGCAAATGTTGCAGCTGAGTCGCTTTCTGCAGTCCTTACTCATGTGTCCCTTCTGCAGACAACCAAAGCAGGCTCCATTTTCTTTTAAGAAAGTGATTTTCTCATGATGTGCTTTCTTTTCCAATAGGAAACACACCTCCAAAGCATGTCCACCTCCACAGAACAAACACCTTTTCACAGCCGGCCAACTCTCCATTTTCCTAGGTCCATTTCCATTTTTCTCATGTGCAACTGTCACAGTGGTTGCAAACGTACTCCCTTTGACTCTTGGATGCTGTGGTTTTGACATAAAACTTCTTCCATCCTTGCTTGGTGTTGGAGTGTCTCTGATGTCTCCAAATACTGGATCAGTTGCAATCCTCACTTGCTTTTCCAGGTAATTAACCAGATCCCTGAAGGTAGCTCTTTGTTTGTACCTTTCCTGAAAATCACATGCCACAGATCTCCATTTATCCCTCAGTCGATATGGCAGCTTCTTAATGATAATTAGCAGATTAGCATACATGTTGAGCTCTTGCATGTTGTTAACATCTTCCATGGCATTGCAACATCCTCTTAGAAACAGAGTGTATGCTTCTAATGTTTTTGTGTCATCTGGTTTTATTGATGACCATGAAAGGCTCCATGTAGGCTGTAGCGATTTTATGCTCGTTGCCAAAGTGCTCCTGCAGTAAGGATTTTGCCTTCCTGAATCCTCTGTCTGCTGTCATATGAAGGCAGCTCCTCACCATTTCTCTAGGTTGTGCTTCTGTATACTGTTCGAGATAATAAAGACAATCTGTGGGGTTTGGGTTCTTGCTTTCAATGTTGTGTTCAAAGGATTTTATGAATGTTTGAAATTGAAGTGGGTCACCATCAAAACGACGAATCTCTTTCTTGGGCATTAAAGAGAGAGACTGTTGTTGGACCATTAATGCAGTGATGTCATTTTGCTTTTCCATGATATGAATCATATTGCTCTGGTCACCATTGCTTGGACCAGACAATGTTGTTGGTACTGTAACATTTGCATTCATATTCAATGTATTTGACTGTACTGCCACTGGCACTGTGGGGAGAAATTGGGTTTGAGTAATGTCTCTGTCAGCAATGGCAATCATTTGTGTTTTATTTTCATGTTTTTTTTTTCACCATATATGAGTTCATACCATCTGACACTCTTGATCTGTGGCTACGCACACCAGATCTACTTGAGGCTCTGAGAATTTTCATTTTTGCCATTGTAGCAGCAAGGTTTCCATCCAGTTCCAGTTGCTCTTTTCTCCTCCTTAGCTGCTCTTCCTGCTTCCTAAGCTGCTCCTCTTGTGCTTCTATGGCATGTTTATCTTTTAGCATTTGTTGTTGCACAATAAGAGCAGCCATTTCAGCCTCAGCCTTGATGCATGCAGATGAGGTGGTGGACAATCTTGAGCATGAGGAATGTGATTTGTGACTCCTGTTTGTAATATTTGACACACTGTCACTTGGATTTATTTCATCCTGCATGTCAGATATTGCTTTATTCTGTTGGGAAGGAATGGCAGGTTGAACATCAGAGTGTGGTATAGTTCCCTTTAATTCAACACGTGCAACAGGTGCCTCCTCTACAGTTGGAATGGGAAAGATGACTGATTGTGCAGCAAACACATCTGTAGTCACATTTCTTGCTTGCTGAAAGGGTCTTTCAGTCTCAGAGAGCCATGTTTTTACATCGTCAGTGAAGTCTGTGTTGTGTTTTATTATGCGTCCAAACCATTCATTTTGTGTTACCTTTTCCTCTATGGGAAGTAAAACAATCACTGACTCAGTGTTGCATTTGCATTTTCATGCAGTTGTTTGAGTTCATCCAGTTTGAATTGCACTTTATTTGCATTTTCATCACTTTTCATGAGCCCTTTAATTTCATGTGAGAGCTCTTTCATTTTTGTCACATTAGATTGACGTTGCTTTTGAAGAGTTTCCATTTTGCAAGCCAGCGCTTTGGCTGTAAGCTTGACCGTTCTCTTCTCAGTATTTTCCATTTCATTTGCGTCACTCATAATGTGAACTTTCAATTTTCACAATTCACCAAAGCACAGAGCAACATACACAATGCAATCCGCTATGATTCAGGCACAATGCGATTTCCAACACAACAGCACAGCACAGCAATCGGCGGCCACAGCTCACCAAGCGGTCAAATCAGCACAAACAATTGCCGATAGCGACAAACCAAGCACGCCCAACACAAGCCAAAACAAACAGTCCCCAATGGAGAAAACGGCAGCCTTTCCAAACTGTGTTCAACTTCAAACAAATACACAGAAGGATCAACAAACATACCGTTTCTGATGGCTGTGTGATGCACTGCTGTCACTCACGCGTTACACCGCTGCTGCTGTCAATTGTGTGTCTCTGATCCAAAGCGTCCCCGGAAAAGAGTCCAATGTTGCATAGTTCGTTCAGTCCAAAACATCGAGATACAAGCGGTAAGAGCAACGTTGAATCCCGCCCATGCCGTGGTGTTTATGGATTGATTTCTGTTTACTTAATATAGCGACAGCTCTCCAATAAAGGCCGGTAAGAGGCTTAAGTGGCTCCAGGCATTTACACGTCATTCAATTAGGCATGTCCGGTGATGAGTATAGTTTGAATGTTTAATAAATGAATGCAGAATGACAACGGATGAATGAAAACATGACGAGGGTATTGAAAACAAATAAAGAAAAGATAAACTGTTGTAATTGACGCTAGTTTGACGATAATTTGACGGTAAACAGAAAATATCGGGTGCGCCACTAACCCCCTTTGTCTACTAACCCCGTCCGCCACAAGTGCCCAGGTATATAGATTAAACCACACCCACACCCACATGTGTCAATCAAAAGGAAGTGACATAAACCAAAAAAGTGTCCGTGCCTTTTCAAAATTAACAATAAACAAATAGACCAAATGTGTTTTGGCCCCTACAAGCCAGTTTCTTTTTATGCTCAAAACTTCTCCATCAAATCGTGGACCAGTCAGGTGATTCATTCAGACAATGAATCCCTTTGCTGCTCCGGACGTCATATGATTTTTTTTCGCACCGAAACAAGCTTCAAAGCAATGGTTCTATGACATTGTTGTTCAGGGTTTGAAGCACGTATTGAAGCTTCAGTGTCGCACGGCAGTGTACGCCAAACACCGGCGTGTACAACGGTGGTCTGGGAAAAATTAATTGTAGGCTCTACAGATGTAAACAAATTCCCCACCCTTGAAACTGAATAGTGCACCTTTCATTTTTCACAGGACATTAGTTTGTTAAAAAAAGTTTCATTATTCTCCCCAGACGTCCATCAGCTGCTGGTGGTTAAAGAAGAGGAGCCACCAGAGCCCCCACACATTGAAGACGAAGATGATGAAGAGAAAGCTCAGTCCTCACAGCTTCATCAAACACAAACTGAACACATGGAACCAGCAGCTGATGGAGAGAACTGTGGAGGACCAGAACCAGCCAGGAACTCGCATCCAGATCCACATTTACAACCTGAGACTGAAGACCAGCCTGAAGACTCCTCTGAGACTGAAGACAGTGTGGATTACTCTAGTGATAAGACACGTAAGACTGGAGAGAAGCAATTCAGCTGTTCTCACTGTGGGAAAATATTCAGTTTGAACAGTTGTCTTAAGAGTCACATGAGAATACACACAGGAGAAAAACCATTTAGTTGCTCAGTTTGTAGTAAAACATTTAACATTAAGGGGAATCTTACTAATCACATGGTTCTCCACACAGGGAAGAAACCATTCAGTTGCTCAATTTGCCGTAAAACATTTTCACATAAGTCACATCTTACAAACCACATGGTTGTCCACACAGGGGACAAACCATTTAGTTGCTCAGTTTGTAGTAAAACATTTAACATTAAGGGAAATCTTACAAAACACATGGTTATCCACACAGGAGAAAAACCATTCAGTTGCTCAGTTTGTCGTAAAACATTTCAAAGGAAGGCACATCTGACACTGCACATGGTTGTCCACACAGGAGAAAAACCATTCAGTTGCTCAGTTTGTAGTAAAACATTTACACGAAAGGGATATCTTACAACTCACATGGTTGTCCACACAGGGAGAAACGATTTAGCTGCAAAGTTTGTGAGCAAAGATTCATGTGGAATAAATCATTCAGAAGACACGAGGCTGTCTGTCTTCAGTCCTCACAGCTTCATCAAAACCAAACTGAGGAGAACAGAGAGGCAGAGCCTGGAGCCAGCAGCTCAACTGAACACATGGAACCAGCAGCTGATGGAGAGGACTGTGGAGGACCAGAACCAGCCAGGAACTCACATCCAGATCCACATTTACAACCTGAGACTGAAGACCAGCCTGAAGACTCCTCTGAGACTGACGACAGACATTTACAACCTTACCCAAAGAAACGATTCAGCTGCTCTGAGTGCGGTGAAAGATTTCTTCAAAAATCTACTCTGAAGAGACACATGAAAATTCACATGGGCAAGAAACCCTAAATGTGCCAAGCTCGCGGCTTCATATTCCAAAAGACTTGAGGCTGTAATTGCCGCCAAAGATGCCACAACTAACTGAGCAATTTTTTTCATGTTGTCATTATGGGGTATTGTCTCTATAATTTTGAGGGGAATAATTCCACCGCCGTCCGTCAAGTAGCTAGAATCACCTGGTGGAAACGTCTTTCCAGAGACCGCGGGCTCTGGAGAGCAAATTCAGCAAATGCAGTGTGCAGAGGCCCGAAATGCTTTTAAAGAATGGGCTGAGTCAGGCAGAAGCAGGCATGGCCCTTTATTTGAAAATAAAAAATGCACTAATGGTAGATTTAAAAATGCAATTCGCTATATCAAAAGAAATGAAAACACCATGAGGTCAGATTCACTGGCAAGGAAAACTATTAATAATTGCAAAAAATCTCTTCCATCTAATAAAGATGGTGTGAGTGGTCCTGATGAAATTTCACAGTTATGGCGGAAACAATACTATGAACTGTTAAACTGTGTAAAAGGTAATATGTTTGTAGTGGATAGTGTAGATTTTAATGATGATGTTATTGTCACTGCTGCTGAAGTCCATGAAGCAATATTGAAGTTAAGAGATAACAAGGCCTGTGGTCAGGATGATATTACAGCTGAACATGTTAAACTTGCCAGTAAGAAACTATAT
This sequence comes from Ammodytes dubius, assembly GCA_026122265.1. Lineage (NCBI taxonomy): Eukaryota > Metazoa > Chordata > Actinopteri > Uranoscopiformes > Ammodytidae > Ammodytes > Ammodytes dubius. The sequence goes on along the minus strand of JAOPFK010000199.1, from coordinate 18,366 downwards.
CCTCTGGTGGCTCTTTGTTACACAGGCCTTTTTGTTCATGGAGTGTTACCAGATTCTATGCTCTCTGTTGTGCTAGTACCAGTGATAAAAGATAAAGTGGGGAAGCTAAACAGCTCTGATAATTACAGGCCAATAGCTCTGGCCAGTGTCATGTCCAAAGTAATGGAGACAGTTCTACTGAGTAGACTTGAGAGGTATGTCCTGTCTACTGACCACCAATTTGGTTTTAAAAGAAAGCATGGTACTGATTTATGTATTTTTGCACTAAAGGAAATTTTAGATAAATATAATAGGCAAAATTCCACAATGTTCATGTGTTTCATTGATGCTTCTCAAGCTTTTGATCGTGTTAATCATGGGAAATTGTTTTTAATATTGTCTAAAAGTGGGGTCCCTGGTTTTTCAATTAGAATCTTGGTCTATTGGTACTCGCATCAGGCAATGAGGGTGAGATGGGGGAGTGTAACATCTGATTCCTTCCATGTTACCAGTGGTGTTCGCCAGGGCGGAATTTTGTCTCCTTTTCTTTTTAATATGTATATGAATGACTTGTCTTTGATTTTAAATGCATCTGGTACAGGCTGTAGGATTGGGGACTCACTCATTAACCACCTTATGTACGCAGATGATCTGGTCATCTTTAGCCCATATAGTGCTGGTCTACAACAGCTTCTGAGAGTATGCACACAGTATGGTGATGATTTTGACATAAAATACAACGCAAAAAAGAGTAAGATCATAATTGTCAGAAGCAGAGGAGACAGACAGTCAACCTTCCCTGACTTCTATCTGTCTGGCACTTCACTCAGTGTGTGTGGTGAAATTACATACTTGGGCCATATGATGTCTAATGACCTGTCTGATGACAAGGATATCTATAGGCAGCGTCGGAAGCTGTATGCACAAGCGAACATGCTCTGCCGTAAGTTTAGTATGTGCTCTGTACCTGTCAAAATCTCACTCTTTAGAGCGTATTGTACGCCGCTGTATACTGCCCACCTGTGGTGTCGTTATAAACAAGGCAGCATTAGAAAGCTTACAGTGGCCTACAATGATAGCATGAGGCTACTGCTGAGAGCTCCAAGAAGCTCCAGTGCAAGCCAAATGTTTGTAAGTGTTGGGGTCCTTACCTGCTCTGCTGTGTTATGTGGCCTGATGTATGGATTTATGTGTAGGGCATCTGAGTCTGAAAATAACTTAATTGCAGTTTTGGCCAACCCTCTATGCAGTTCGGTCAGATCTTCTTCCAGACTGTGGAACCATTGGCGATGGTTGTCTGTATGCTTGGCACTGAATATTGTGAAAGGCTTTGTACTTTTTACTCTGTTTGTGTATTTGTTGTTTGCGTTGATATGGATCCCCCTGGGTCTGAAATAAAGAATTATATATAATTTTTTCACTATTGGACTATATTCTCACTGACAAATGCGACTGTTCCTTGTTATGGCAGATTTATTTGTAACTATGTACTTCTCCGATATTCCCTTCTTGTATAAGTTTGAAATCTTTTCACAATTTAGGTAGATTCCTTAAAATGGATGTCTACAAGGAATGTTTATTGGGGGGAATACAAGTTGCAAGTCTGTGTCCTCTCAACAAATATAGTAAAAGGATAACTACAATAAACCTGTGACTCTGTTTTATGTTCTTGATTAAATACTTAAATCCAAGTTGAGTTTTAGTTCTTCTTATTTCTGTACAAGTATAAGGATGTCAAAATGACCACATTTTGTAAATTCAGTGTAATTTATTGAGTGTTTTGCTACGTCCTCACTGACAATTGTAACAGTTTCTCAGTGCACTTACTTTCCCCAAACCGCTGAATGCTTTCTCATTACTTTCTTTCCATGCATTCTGACCTCGTCCTGATGCCATCCTGTTGTGTCCATTTCTAATAATAATAATTGATTGGATTTTATATAGCCCCTTATTTCGATGTTGTTGACTCAAAGCGCTTTACAGGGTTCCAGGTTCAATTCGTTCACACACAGTCATACCGGTGGTGGTAAACTACGATAGTAGCCACAGCTGCCCTGGGGCAGACTGACGGAAGCGAGGCTGCCATTCCGCGCCATCGGCCCCTCCGACCACCACCTCAAACACACAGCAGTCATACACATTCACACAAGGCAGGGTGGGTGAAGTGTCTTGCCCAAGGACACAACAACCATGACACAGGTGGCCGGGCGGGAATCGAACCTCCAACCCTTTGATCATTGGCCAACCCGCTTAACCACCTGAGCCACAGTCGCCTCATTTCTGTGTATTCCATGTGTATGCTTCACTTGTCCTATGTGCTATGCTGCTATTGAGTGTATATTAAGGCCAGGACACACTGGTCCGACTACCCGAAAATGGAGGCTGCCGATTCAGGGAGCTCCAGTCTTCCCGTTGCGGCCGAAAAAGTGCAAAGAACACACCAAACCGACTGCTGACTTTCCGTACGCTCCGCGCTTGCGCGGGACGTAATGGCTCCATAACAGCAGGCGGCGCTAATCTGTATTGTGGCCCGAAAAAATGCGGAAGCCGGAAATGATAAGACGGCTCTCTAGACCATAAACATTGATAGAAATACGTATTTATATTTATGGACCATAAAGAGCACAATTTTTAGCAGAGAGTGTCGAGCAGTCAACAAGGGTTGATGCATGTGAGTACTCGCTGAACGAAACAATTCATTTTCCTTTATTTTATTCTCGAAAGATCAATTGAGGGTTACCCTCTTTTACAATGACGTCGAGACAGATACACAATATACAATGAGAATACACAACAAGCTTACAAAGAGACAACAACAATTAAAACATTCAGATCAATTGAATAAAACAGGACAATAGCCTAATTAAAACAGTTACAAGTGGAGTGGGGCTGATTCAAAATAATAACTTTAAATTGGTTAACAGTTATGAGTGTATTTATTTTAATTTGATGTTCCAGGAGTCAGGGGCACTGTGGCTAAAAGCAGTTTTACCAAGGTAAAACTTGATAAATGTGTTGTTTTAATGTGTTGTTTTACAAACAAACACATTAAAACGATGGCTAACTGTTGTTAGCTGTTTGTGCTACCCGCCTCACTTCCGGGCTTCACTGATTCGCTAGCCCTCCACAAATGAAATTGCTCCAACTGAAAGACTGCCCGCCGCCGATTGAACATGTTCAATCGGCTCAAAAGAAGCCCGACGACATCTACGACGACCGATTTCACGGCACACACCAAACAGATTTGTGTCCCCGCCCCCTCCCGACTCTACGACGGCGATTATCGGGCCGGTGTGTCCTGGCCTTAAGGAGACGTTGTAAACAGAGGTGGAAAGTGGAAGCCGCAGACGGGTGGAGTAGAGTGGCGAGCTAGTGGCGGTGATTTTCAAATTGTTTGTAAATTAAAGTGGGGGATTCAGAACAGCGGCTTAAGTAGGTTTCTGAATCAGTTGATTCTTGGGTTGTTCGGCTTGGGTGTTGTGGGGCATTGTTGTAGGGGCATCGCCCGACGGCCTGTAAGGTCCGGGATCGATATTCTGAGGCAGGTCTCTGCAAACTCAGCTGGTCGATCTGAGGATCGGGTGCTGAGTCTCCTGTAAAACTCGCCATTTGCACACAGTTGGGGATTGCCTAAATCAGAGTCGGCCCATGTCGACAGGAGCGGATTGGGATGGGGGGTGGGGGGGAATGGAGTACAGTGGCTAAGGAAAGACCCAAAAGGAAAGACAGAGGATATAATTCTCCAGATAGTGATCTGGATAATCCAAAGGCCAAAGCAATGAGACCAGACAAAAACAATGATGATGGGTTTAAAGTTCCCAACAAGGTGAAGGGAGGTGCTGGGTTTTCTGCGGCTAGTCCCCTTAAATTGACTTTGGAATTAAAAAAAGAGATAGGTGATGTAATGCATGCGTCTATTCTGCAAAATGGGATGATTTCTATCATATGCAAGTCTGCAAAGCAACAAGACAAGGTGCTCAAAATAAAAAATGTGCTGGGTAAGGGAGTGGAGGTGTTCAAGCCACGGTTCAGTACAGAGGTTAAAGGAGTTGTATACAATGTGTCTTTGGAAGTGTCAGTTTCCCCGTCTGTTTTTCACATAGCGTACAGTTTCCCCGTCTGTTTTTCACATAGGGGCTGTCATGGACAGACTCACAGATCTAAATGTTAGCATAAAGCTAACGGTTAAGCTAGCGGACGCTAACGCTAACTACTTAACCCAGTGGCATTATCTTGTTTCAGTCGGTGTTGGTTATTATAGGAGGGATAAATCAAAGCACATTACACACATTGAACTCATAAACGGACAGATTTGTTTTTTTAAATAGGACTACTTACATTTCCAGAGGAGAGATGGTGTCTCTCAGTCTTCCAGGCACAATCTCCTCCACACTCCAGTATAACGGCAGATCATACTAGATTGCCAACCTTTGCTGGGCATAGCCTAACACAAAATGAAGTAAATCCATTCAGCCCCGGTCTGCTTCAAGGCTGGTGTGTGATGGTAGCTTGAGGATGAGCTAACACTGCAGCTTGCTTCTGCTCTGTTGTTGCATTAGCAGGTGCAGTACCAGGTGTGTGTGGTTACCAACGGGGGCGTCTTGATTTGCCAATCAACTGCCGAGTTTCTGGTGAGCTTTCCCGTGGGAGTATTTATGTTAATGAAAACCGACCAATTTCGTCATCAGTCGGTGTTTTTTGGAACAGACCTTCAAATCCCCCCTTTTTTTAAATAAGCATCCCGGAAGAAACCGACATATTTGTTTTTTGAAGCGTGTGTGTGCTGGTAGGGACCCCAATAACCTGAAAAGTATGCCCAAACACCGGCAATGTTTGGTTTGTCATAATATGTCTCCTTTAAGTGCCAGAGATATGGCCATGTGGCAGCTCTGTAGAGGAAAGCAAAGGTGTAGACGATGTAGCAAGGAGCATGATGGAAAAGAGTGTAATGAGCCTGTGAAGTGTTTTAAATGTGGGGGCGATCACCCAGCTTCCTTTAGGGGGTGTCTAAACTATGTCAAAGCAGAAAATGTTGAAAGAATAAAGAAGGAAAACAAAATATCTTATGCAGAGGTAGCCAGAAGGGGAGAGGAGAACAAAGTGGGCAGTCAAAGGGTGGCTGGTGCAAGAGATCTAGCAAAGGGGCATGCTATAGCTATAAATGATGATTCAGTTTTAATAAGCAAGAAAGGGCTGCTGGCTTTCATGGTTGAAGCAATGTGGAGGGTTAAAATGGTGGCAAAAAAATCAGATGTGGCGTGAGAAATAGCTTCTGCTGCAGAAAGGCTGCTAGGTTTCAAGGGAATGAATCCTAAGGAAATATGGGAGTATACTTACACTCAGGAGAGTGAAGATCAAAGGTCAAATGGAAGTCAACATCCAGGCTTAGATGATAATGAGGAAGAGGAAATGGGAAGCACACCACATTATGCTCAGTTGAAACAAAAAGTAAAAACTCAAATTCATATCACCATTGTAAAGTCTTGATAAAATATGATTTGTTAAACTGGGAAAACATGATTAAGTTGGCAGACATTCTACTTGTATATAAAATATTTCGTGGTATGGCTCCCCCTCCGCCAAAGGAATTTGTTAAACAAAATATAAATTCTTCCACCAGAGCATCCACGAGAGGGGATTGTAAAATACCATATAGAAAAAGTTATTTTGAGCAGTCAGCCTTTTCCTATCGAGCAGCATATACTTGGAATACCATACCCACAGAACAAAGGAACATTAAATCAACCAAAACCTTCACAAAATCTAATGGCTAAATGGCTAATAATTTATCGTTATTTCATCTTATTTCCATATCCACTCACTGCTGAAGGTTGAGCTGTTTTTGCATTTTTTTTAATTAAATATTGGAATGAATAAAAAAAAATACTTTTCAGCTGTGTTTCCATAGCACAGATAAAACAGGCACATCTATATTTCAAATACATTTTATTATCAGAGTTATTAAAACATCAGCAAACAATAATATATTTTTTCTGTTAAATAAAAATATGTAGGGGATAGAATAACCCCAACCCTTTCATTGTATAGGGATAAAACATCTGTGAAGAATATAGAGAGTAAACCCATTTTTAAGAGTTAATATAATCCCATCAGATTACTATGGAGAAACAGGGGTGTTGGGATGGTTTGGAGTTTGAAAACAAATGTAGATATTTTCTTTCATCACTGTTCACGCTCTTTCACAGATAGAGACAGAGATGATATGGGGTAGAGAAGGGTTCACAACAACCCGGGCTAACCCTTTGATACTGCATAGTTTCCAGTTTACCCTTCGTTTGTTACCGGGACTTCATTAAGTTCTCGTTAATTGCAAAAACCCTTTTATCTGAATTTAAATGAGACAATGAAGTGTTTAAAGAATATGAAGTGGTGTGCTTCAGTGCTCCTTTTAGCCGCCAAAACGTAATGAATGGTTTGAATGGTGTTATTTTGTGAAAATCTGAGGGATTGTAACCTTCACAAGGTTTTCATGAAGCATCAAGCCTCTTACTTTTCCTCTCTAAGTGCACCAGATTAATTGCCTGGCACCACCCGCCTACCTACTTCCGCCCCTGGACCCTGCACCACATACTGAAATACAAATACATATTTTAGTTGGAGACATTACTGTCAAGGCCTCACTTTAAAGTCACTTTGATTAAAAAGTTACACAAATCACCCCACTCTCCCCTACTTGTACAGAAGTAAGAAAAACTAAAACTAAAAACTCAACTGGGACAGAAGTATTTAATCAAGAACATAAAACAGACAGAGTCACATCACCATCCACACATCTTAAGAGGTGGTGGATGTCTGCCACCAAACTTCAGAAAACATTTCAAATTAATACAATAAGGGAATATTGGAAAAGTAAATAGTTACAAAAAAATCTGCCATCACAAGTAACAGTTGCATTCGTAATAAATTTGCAAAGATCTCAAACAAGCTTTTTTTTTGTTGCCATAATGGGGTATTATGCCTAGAATTTTTTAATTGAATGTTCAGAAATATTATGTCTCCAATTTTAACGACAAGTTTTTTGAAAACTTTTCTCTCAAAGCTCATATTTAGTACGTAGTTAGCACTGTGACATTTGTTTCTAATGGCAGGATCACTAGTTTTACTAAATAAAGTTCCCAAAAAGTCCTCTCTTCATGTGTGATTATGTTTATTTGTATTTTACAGCTGAATTTCTCCCCGGCATGGAAGTCCAAGTGTCGGGTCAAATGTCCTTTCATCCTGAATTTATTACCACAAACCGAACACTTTAATGGTTGAATGGTTTGTGTTTTCATGTGAGCAGTCAGATTCTCGTTGCTGCTAAGCAATTTGCCACAAAATGAGCAGCTTTATGGTTTCTCGCTCATGTCAATTCTTGTGTGTCTCTTCAGAAAATACATGTGAAGAAATCTTTTACGGCACTCAGAGCAACTGAATCATTTATTTGGATAAGGTTGTAAATGTGGATCTGGATGTGAGTTCCTGGGTGGTTCTAGTCCTCCACAGTCCTCTCCATCAGCTGCTGGTTCCATGTGATCAGTTGAGCTGCCGGCTCCAGGCTCTGCCTCTCTGTTCTCCTCAGTTTGGTTTTGATGAAGCTGTGAGGACTGAAGACAGACAGCCTTGTGTCTTCTCAATGCAGAAGTCCACCTGAATCTTTGCTCACAATCTTTGCAGCTGAATCGTTTCTCCCCTGTGTGGACAACCATGTGATCCTTAAGAGTTGACTTCTGTGTAAATGTTTTAAGGCAAACTGAGCAACTAAATGGTTTTCTCCCCTGTGTGGACAACCATGTGAGTTGTAAGATTTCCCTTTTGTGTAAATGTTTTACTACAAACTGAGCAACTAAATGGTTTTTCTCCTGTGTGAGTTCTCATGTGTCTCTCCAGACGTCCATTGTTACTAAATCTTTTCCCACAGAAAGAGCAGATGAATCGTTTCTGTCCAGTCTTACGTCTCTTATCACTTTCAGACACTTTATTTTTCAGAGCCTTTAAACCTGACTGAGGTTCTCTGGTCTCCTTAGAGTAATCATCACTGTCTTCAGTCTCAGAGGAGTCTTCAGGCTGGTCTTCAGTCTCAGGTTGTAAATGTGGATCTGGATGTGAGTTCCTGGCTGGTTCTGGTCCTCCACAGTCCTCTCCATCAGCTGCTGGTTCCATGTGTTCAGTTTGAGTTTGATGAAGCTGTGAGGACTGAGGTTTCTCTTCATCATCTTCACTCTTCACAGGGACAGGAGTGAAGGGGAACTTGGTGATATGTTGAAGCTGCTCTCCCTCCTGACTGCTCCACAGTTCTTCTGGTTCCTCTTTAATTTGTAGGTTGAGCTGTTCAGTTGAGCTGCTGGCTCCAGGCTCTGCCTCTATGTTCTCCTCCGTTTGGTTCTGATGAAGCTGTGAGGACTTAGTACAGGCAGCCTCGTGGCTTCTAAATGTATTGTACCACGTGAATCTTTGATCACAAACTTTGCAGCTAAATAGTTTCGCCCCTGTGTGAACAACCATGTGTCTTGTAAGAGTTCCCTTCAGTGAAAATGTTTTACTACAAACTGAGCAACTAATTGTTTTCTCCCCTGTGTGGACAACCATGTGAGTTGCAAGATTTGTCTTCTTTGTAAATGGTTTACTACAAACTTTGCAGCTAAATAGTTTCTCCCCTGTGTGGACAACCATGTGCTTTGTAAGATATCCCTTCTCTGTAAATGTTTCACTACAAACTGAGCAACTAAATGGTGTCTCCCCTGTGTGGACAACCATGTGTTTTGTAAGATATCCCTTCTTTGTAAATGGTTTACTACAAACTGAGCAACTAAATGGTTTATCCCCTGTGTGGATGACCATGTGCGCAGTCAGATGTGCCTTCCTTTTAAATGTTTTACTACAAACTGAGCAACTAAATGGTTTCTCCCCTGTGTGGACAACCATGTGAGTTGTAAGATATCCCTTTCGGGGAAATGTTTTACTACAAACTGAGCAACTAAATGGTTTCTCCCCTGTGTGGACAACCATGTGAGTTGTAAGATTTGCCTTTGTTTGATATGTTTTACTACAAACTGAGCAACTAAATGGTTTTTCTCCTGTGTGAGTTCTCATGTGTCTCTCCAGACGTCCATTGTGACTAAATCTTTTCCCACAGAAAGAGCAGATGAATCGTTTCTCTCCAGTCTTACGTCTCTTATCACTTTCAGACACTTTATTTTTCAGAGCCTTTAAACCTGACTGAGGTTCTCTGGTCTCCTTAGAATAATCATCTCTGTCTTCGGTCTCAGAGGAGTCTTCAGGCTGGTCTTCAGTCTCAGGTTGTAAATGTGGATCTGGATGTGAGTTCCTGGCTGGTTCTGGTCCTCCACAGTCCTCTCCATCAGCTGCTGGTTCCATGTGTTCAGTTTGAGTTTGATGAAGCTGTGAGGACTGAGGTTTCTCTTCATCATCTTCACTCTTCACAGGGACAGGAGTGAAGGGGAACTTGGTGATATGTTGAAGCTGCTCTCCCTCCTGACTGCTCCACAGTTCCTCTGGTTCCTCTTTCATTTGTAGGTTGAGCTGTTCAGTTGAGCTGCTGGCTCCAGGCTCTGCCTCTATGTTCTCCTCAGTTTGGTTCTGATGAAGCTGTGAGGACTTAGTACAGGCAGCCTCGTGGCTTCTAAATGTATTGTACCACATGAATCTTTGATCACAAACTTTGCAGCTAAATAGTTTCTCCCCTGTGTGGACAACCATGTGTCTTGTAAGATATCCCTTCTGTGTAAATGTTTTACTACAAACTGAGCAACTAAATGGTGTCTCCCCTGTGTGGACAACCATGTGTTTTGTAAGAGTTCCCTTCAGTGAAAATGTTTTACTACAAACTGAGCAACTAAATGTTTTCTCCCCTGTGTGAACAACCATGTGAGTTGTAAGATTTGCCTTCTTTGTAAATGGTTTACTACAAACTGAGCAACTAAATGGTTTATCCCCTGTGTGGATGACCATGTGCCCAGTCAGATGTGCCTTCCCTTTAAATGTTTTACTACAAACTGAGCAACTAAATGGTTTTTCTCCTGTGTGAGTTCTCATGTGTATCTCCAGTTGACCATTGCGACTAAATCTTTTCCCACAGAAAGAGCAGATGAATCGTTTCTGTCCAGTCTTACGTCTCTTATCACTTTCAGACACTTTATTTTTCAGAGCCTTTAAACCTGACTGAGGTTCTCTGGTCTCCTTAGAATAATCATCACTGTCTTCAGTCTCAGAGGAGTCTTCAGGCTGGTCTTCAGTCTCAGGTTGTAAATGTGGGTCTGGATGTGAGTTCCTGGCTGGTTCTGGTCCTCCACAGTCCTCTCCATCAACTGCTGGTTCCATGTGTTCAGTTAGTGTTTGATGAAGCTGTGAGGACTGAGCTTTCTCTTCATCATCTTCCTCTTTAATGTGTGGGGGCTCTGGTGGCTCCTCTTCTTTAACCACCAGCAGCTGAAGGACGTCTGGGGAGAAAAATGTAATAATTTCTTATTAACACTTAAAGGTGCACTATTCAGTTTCAAGGATGGGGGATTTGTTTACATTTGTAGAGCCTGCATTTGGCGGCTTCCTTGGCCACTTGTGCCCCCCAAGGTGGTCGAGGGGTTCCCGCCCCTTGAGGGACCTAAGACCTTGAGAACTAAGCTCCCTGCTGCAGCTTCAGCAATGGACGCTTTTGAACATCTCCCACTCGGGTTCAATGCTATGGAAGTAAATGTGTCTCATATGATTTTGAAATTAAAAAGCCAATGAATTTTAAGCACTGAATATTTATGCATTGAAATAACGTATCTGAATTTTTTGCCTATCAATTTAACTCATTACATTTTAAACAACAAATTTTCACCTTTATTTTACAATGTTCTCAAATTCAAAATCAAATATTCAACATTAAAAAATTCAACGTGCCAAATTCAACTGCAAAATCCCATGTATGAAATTCAGAGTAAAACTTTGGGGACTCAAGGAAGAGCAATCGATCATAGATGCTAGATCGCGTTCAAACAAAGAGAGAGAGTGGGAATATTACCTTGTTGCCTTGGATACCCCTGACTGATGCAGGAAGGCAAATCAGGTTTTAGCCATGTCAAACGGCAACGCAAGTAACGATGGTGCTTCGGTGAGTACAAACATGTTTCTATATAGGGAAGAATATAATGGCTAGCATATATATAGAAACATGTTTGTACTCACCGACGCACCATTGTTACTTGCGTTGCCGTTTGACATGGCTAAAACCTGATTTGCCTTCCTGCATCAGTCAGGGGTATCCAAGGCAACAAGCTAATATTCCCACTCGCTCTCTTTGTTGAACACGATATAGCATCTATGATCAATTGCTCTTCCTTGGGTCCCCAAAGTTTTACTCTGAATTTCATACATGGGATTTTGCAGTTGAATTTGGCACGTTGAATTTTTTAACGTTGAATATTTGATTTTGAATTTGAGAACATTGTAAAATAAAGGTGAAAATTACTTCTTTAAAATGTAATGAGTTAAATTCAGAGGCAAAAAATTCAGATACGTTATTTCAATGCATAAATATTCAGTGCTTAAAATTCAATTACTTTTTATTTTCAAAATCCGATGACACACATTTACTTCCATAAATGCCCCCAACCTCCACAGGGAACCAGAAAAGCTCAGCTGAGGTGTGAGTTGAAGATCTCTCAGACAGTGAGAGTCGTTCCCAGTTCATCCCAAGGTTCAACCCAGTATATTCAAGGGATTGAGGGCTGCCATGCTTAAATTGTCCCCCCAATCTGCCAAGCATAATTGTTTTTTTTGGGGTATTAATATAGACTATATAGTGGGGCTAATAATAATGATCTAAAGTCAATGAATAATCATATTTAATAATAGTGATTAGGGATACAACAGATCACAAAACTCACGGTTCGGATCGTGTCACGGTTTTTGAGTCATGAATCGGATCATTTGCGGATAAACAACAATACAAAAGGCAAAGATAACAAGGCAAATATGACTTTGCTTTCAAATTACATTTGTCGTTTTATTTTACAAATCCAAAGCGAGTTACAAAATAGCCTGTGTCTACATAGGCTATTTGGAATGAAATCTTAAAATATTTCAAAAGAACAGGTGCCGAATGAGGTTAAAATCCTGCTTCCTTTAAGCATGGATAGTAGTGACTGAGTGTGCAGTGGAGAGAGAAGGATAGGCTGACAGATAGCTTTATTTCATAATTTAGTTTTTTTTCTTCTCCTTAGAGTGATCATCACTGGCTTTAGACTGACTCCGCCTGTCGGCTACGCATGGCCCGAGCCGATCAGCTGAGCGAACAGCTGTTTGACAGGAGATGAAAACGAATCTTAACTATCCTGACCTGGCTGGGCTGACAGCCAAATATAGCCCATATTCATAAATATTATAACTAGTGCTGTCAGACGATTAAAATATTTAATCGCGATTAATCGCATTAATGTCATAGGTAACTTGCGATTAATCGCACATTCTTATCTATTCTATCCTTAATGTTCCTTGATTTCTTTGTCCCATTATTTTCTACCCATTCTCTACACCCTTGTTATTCAGAGTATTTCTTCTAAAATATCATCATTTTCAATTCAGTGCAAATAGCCCACAATATAGGCTGGATCCCCCCACCCAACCCTAGAACAGCATACAAACATAATTCGAACTTCCTTTTTATTTAAAAACCAAAACATAAAACAACATAGGCTATATAAAACATTAGTATTAAGGCTAAATTAAACTGGTTTTTGTAGGCCTAAATGTTTTGGGAGTCGTTCATTCACGGCTTATTTCAGACTGTGGAGTGGACACACTATAGGGCTCTGTGACGGTGGTTGCCATGGCGCTGCTGCAGCCGAGGCTTCAGTCGCCCTTCGTAGCAAAAATTAAAGTGAAAATCAATGACTGGCGGCTGTTTTGGTCGTGGCGCAGGGTTATAAGTAGGACTTCTGCAAATGACAAGCTTTCTTTTCTGTTCTTTTTCCACGTACTCCCAGAAAGTCACAACACTGAAGACGCTACAAGTGAAGGTCGCGCAGCTGAGCTAGGAAGTGCTAGGTTCCGGTTTCTGCTTCAAAATAAAAGTCAGAATTGACTTGACGTTTAGCCGTTTTGCCAGTTAAATGATTTTAATGTGAAGTTACGCTGTAGGACATGTTCCGTTTGAATTAACAGTAACTTAACTGAGAGCCATAGCCTATGTATAGTTTGTGGTGTTTCAGTTGTTCTAACATTAGGTGCAACGGCATGTGAAAAAACCACAACGTTTGCTAGGCCATAAGGAGCGTTAATCGCGCGATAAAAAAATTAACACCATTAAAATGGGTTTGCGTTAATGCCGTTAATAACGCGTTAAACTGACAGCACTAATTGTTACTATACACAAGTAATGTGTTACGTGATTTTCGTCAGTAGCCTATAGTAGACCTAGATTCTGCCACTAACTGTTCTGTCATACACAATCACCGATCACATGAACACACAGCCGGCTTTTTTTTTGCATATCCATCCAATCCGGGGGTTCTCGTTCGTTCCAAACCCTGAGGGTTGGTCCATACGGACCACGGGTCAACCGTGATTCATTGCACCACTAATAATGATTATGATTTTTGCCATAATGGAGCATCCCTGCTGCTTACAGGGCCTTCATTACTTTACAGAGAGTTGAATCTGACACTGACCTTTGCTGGTTTGGGTCCAATCATCATATCTGTCTCCAGTCTCAGAGGAGTTTTCAGGCTGGTCTTCAGTCTCATGTTGTAAATGTGGATCTGGATGTGAGTTCCTGGGTGGTTCTGGTCCTCCACAGTCCTCTCCATCAGCTGCTGGTTCCATGTGTTCAGTTTGTGTTTGATGAAGCTGTGAGGACTGAGCTTTCTCTTCATCATCTTCCTCTTTCATGTGTGGGGGCTCTGGTGGCTCCTCTTCTTTAACCACCAGCAGCTGATGGACGTCTGGGGAGAATAATGAAATAAAAAAAATATATATAAAATTTCTTCTTTACATTCAGTGTTTCCCAGAGGTTGAGAATGTACTTGCGGTGGTCAGCTGGCCCACAGTGCAACGGTGCGTCAGTGCGTTGCATGATGGGTGGGTTTAGTAATAAACTAGTTAAAGGTTTATTGACAGTATTTATTGAAAGAGAGACTCAATAACGTTATATCAGTTATTAAAAAATAGGGGAGAGTGGGTGGAGTTGTGCCAGCAGGGAAGTAGTGCCACCCCTTGTTTCTAGAAAACCATAGAAGAAATTGGAAATGTTACCACATATTTAAGAAGAGCCACCCATTCGACTGATCCTGTAAAGAAGGGAGACACATGGAATAAGATATAAGCGCATTTAAGCTCAAAAAACTGTTTTTTGCCTTTCAAAGTGAAATTTCCATGATTAAGGTTTTTTGATTATTGTGTCTGAACAATTATAGACACCTTTGAAAACATTTGACACATATTTTAGTGCTTTAGTATGCTACACTTTGTGTCTATATAGTTAGCACGATGTCAGCCCTAAACTGCTGCATCATGCTAATTATCCAAAATTCTGGGGTTGGGGTGATTTGTGACAAAGGGCCTGGGGTGAGTAAGTAAAATGTATTTAGAGAAGCACATTTATAACAGTTTGCACTGTCCAAAGTGCTGACCATAGTGCATTCAGTAGGTAGAAAATGAAGGTAAAATAACAATAACAAAAGTAAACGACATAAAGCCCAGATATCCACATATAAACAAAGATAATAGTGCAGAGGTAAGATTAAATGGGGAGGAAAAGCCAGGTTGTACATATGGGTTTTGAGCCTTGATTTAAAGGCAGAAATGTAGGGTGGATCACATATGTCAGGTGGCAGTTGGTTCCACAAGCATGGAGCAGCTACTGAGCTACGAAGGGACGTCTTTAACATGTTGCCAACTGGCGTCTTTTTCCGCTATATTTGCCGACTTTCCGCCATAGTAATAAGGCTAGTTAAAGACCAGCGACACATCTTGCAACTTTTTTTTAACCGCGCTCACCAGAGCAGAGTAGCAACTAGCAACGGCTGCTGTTTACTCTTCACTGCTGACAGCCCTCACTCACACGGCAGTCTGACAGAAGCCCCCGGCCACCTGCAGCAGCCAGCAGACAGACAGCACTGTGTGGCCACTGGCCAGGTGACGTTTGTGAACACGAAAATTGTTTTATAGGTCCACATTCAATAAGCCACTGCATATCTATAAAAAAGTTAACCTTGTAGTTATATGGCAACACAAAAAAGTTTGTAGGGGAGAATGGGGTAAAGTGAGACACTTTTTACATTTGCTCCCCTCTGAGCAAGCTAAAATTATTCATCAGTAAAATGTAGAGGAGGACGGGGGAATGTGAGGCATCGGATAATGTGAGACACCCCCTGTATCTAGGACACGGAACACATTTTTGGTCATGTGAGATATATGTTTTCAAGCCCCTCTCATTTCCCCTTGGCCATGAAAGAGAGGACCTCATGGTGATGTTGCAAGCATGTTTTTTTCATAAAAATTTATTTTTTGCATGTAAAAGTACATTTTCTTGCTGTCAACTTAATCGATTGTTGTGCCTAATCAAATTGATTCAGGTAGAAAAACTTCTATCACAAATGTTGATGAACTACCAAGATATGAAACCATGTGATGATGATGATAACTGAAGATTAGCCTGAATTGCGGTAGAGGTAGTTTTTTCTCAAATTGTGGCAGTGGGGTAAAGTGAGACAAATGCTGTGGGGTAAACTGAGACAGTGCCTGTGCCCTCTTATAATGAATCCATTATATTTTAGGTAGCAAGGAGACTAGTTTGAAAAGAAAAAAGACAATGTGGGCTGGAGGTGGGGTTTGATGGTTGAAGGGTCTCAGCAAGGGCAAGGTTTGGCACGTATGTATGTGGGGGACAGGAGAGTGACCTTTAACACCAATAGACTCTGTAGAAATATGTCTTTATTCAATGAATTATCCCAATAAAACAAATGCAGAAAAAAAGACTCAAAAGATAAAGAAAAAGACAGCTGGGTCTAGTCCTGTGTTCTGAGTCCCAGGCTGTTCTAGCTGGTCCTTTGCTCTGACCCCCAGACACAAGCTGGCTCTAAGGGTCCTGTGTTCTGGTTCATGGTATCAGCTCAACTCGACTCGACTGAACTCGCATTTTTGGCGTTTCCACCGCAATTTCATGGTACCTGGTAGCGGCTGCTTTTTTGGTATCGCCTCGCTCTAGGTTCCAAGCGAGCTGAGCCGATGCTAAAAGGTGACGTCGGCAGACGGCCGGCCACTGATAGGCCAGAGACTATTGTTTGGCCAATCAGTGGCCGGCCGTCTGCCGACGCTTCTGATTGGCCAGAGACTACCAGGCTTCATTCTGTTGTTCATTCTCCCCAACTCTCCGGGACTTTTGAGTGTATTTACGCCACGTGCAGCCTACTCTGGCTCTCTTTCATTTGATTTGCATCACAGATCCGAATATTTTTTCCATATATTCGCTAAGCTCACCCAGTGTTGGTTGTTGGGGAAGTTACTTTTAACATACGAGAGGAGACATGTAGGGCAGCTAGCAGCTAGGCTAAATAGAATAGTAGCCAGCTGGGACAGACATGATAGCGAGCGATTACATTACAAGCCTCGGACTGAACTGATTACCTCAATAAAATATTCAGGCTGAGACACGGCTTGCATTTGAAAACACGTATCCTGAAACAAGCACTAAACAGTCAACTTTATCATGTCCGTGTTTACGTGCATAGGGATGTACGTGACGCATCCCTACAGCTGACTGTGTGGCAGAGTCACACATCGGGACAACAACCCTCCCTTTTAATGGCCCGTAGCAATATTCTTCTACTTCTTTTAGCAAACAGATACAAGGGGGGTATTTCTTAAACATTTTTCATCCGTGTTTTTGGCGGTTGGTTCAGTTAATAGTGCAACAACTGCTCGTAATTTCTGCTTTGCTACTTTGCTCCGGAGTAGGCTTTCAGCCCCTTACGACAGCCCCGCCCACGTCCAGGAGGTACTATTTGCGGTGGAAAACGACCCGTGCTGCTACCAAACCAAGTTGAACTGAGTCGAGTTGAGTCAAGTCGAGCTACATGTGCGGTGGAAAAGCGCCATAACTGTTACAATTTGTGTTGTTATGGTAGTTTCAGAGTGGAAAAAGTAAGTGGATCAGTTTACCCCCTTGATTTTCCTGGTCCGTCTCAGTTTACCCCACAGCTGGGGTAAAGTGAGACACATGACAACTTTTTTTAAAACAATCATATTTTCACTGCCCTTTGTCTTGAATAAATTCTGCTAATGCCCATTTCTAGGAAACATCCTGAATTGGAAATGTGTAAATTTGAGTGATAAATCATTTTAGCTCGCTTAGAGGGGAGCAAATGTAATAAGTGTCTCAGATTACCCCGTTCTCCCCTACATATTTCCCATTAATTCAGGATGTTTCCTAGCAATGGACATTATCAGAATTTATTCAGGACGAAGGGCATTGAAAATAGAAAAGAAAAGAGAAATAACACACAATCGGTGCTAATTGTGTAGTGTATTAATGTAATAAAACAGAATTGAGTGCCAGCTAGATAGGTTAGGGGATAACACACTTACTGTGGTGCAGGGCTTCAGGGTTCAATCCCGGTCCAAGCTGTATGTATGATATTCTGTTTCAATTATATCCTACATCAGCTAGCCCAGTGCTTCTCAAATGGTGGGGCGCGGGCTGCCTTCATTTCCAACTGATTTTGATTTGATTTTTTTTTTTAGTACTAGCAAGCGAGATGTGTGCTTGTGTATGGTCATATCCGTGCGAAGGGCCGCGATTTGCAGTAAATAAATGTCCACATGTGTCTCAGTAGGCTATTTAAAAAGAAATCAAGCAAGTAGACTAATAATAACATTAATGAATTATTGGTTATCTCATCACAGAAGGCCTATTGGCCTATTTAACTATGTTTACAGTTAAAAAAATGTTTTGAATGAAATGCAAACCTCAGTGAATCATTTGCTCTTGTTTCTCTGTCATGAGATTCACACGGACTGAGCATTCTTGTTTAAATGTTACAAATTGAGCTAATAATCTGAACTTTGAATTTTTTTTGCTCCAGAAGTTCTAAGCTAATTTTTGTTACCTAATTTGATAATAAGGTGATTGTATGCAGAATGCTCGTGCCAGAAACTCATACAGTGGTTTTGTACAGATAAATAAATAAATATTAGCAGGTTCTCAATAGTATTTCAATTTAGGGGGGGCGCGAAAAATTTTCGGTCCCCTGGGGGGGCATGACAGAAAATAATTGAGAACCACTGAGCTAGCCTATTTGGACTAATCATTCAAAGAAAAATGTGGCCTTCTGTATTTTCATCAATCTGTATTCATAAATAGAACATGATATTCAGTATTTGTGT
>JAOPFK010000198.1:0-34860 GCA_026122265.1 Ammodytes dubius | reverse complement strand
ACTATTCATCGACACCAATATTTCTACAAATCCCTTCTGATGGAGAAAAACAAATAATTCCATAACTTAGCTATATGGAACTGATCCATATAATGTTGCAGTGTTAAATGACTGATATAATAATATGCCAGCTATCACTCAGATAATTACAAGTTTTCTTTTACTCACAGGTATCCAAGCTGTCACTGACAGGGGGCAAACAGCAAAAAAAATAGTGAGAAGAATTTGTGAAAAAGTGTTTGCCCCCCACCTTGCAGTCCAGCTAAACTGGTGCGGCCGTGGAGATAAGAGGGGGATCCAAAAATCACGAATTAAAGACCTCATAGTCTGTAAGTAGAACTGCTTGCAACAAAACAATTGTTGTCTGAAACAGAAAGAATATCCTGACATAACCACGCAGTAGCTGACTAATTAATTAATTAATTACAGGACCTTAGAGCAAATCTCAGCCAACTTATTTTAAATTACAGCTTTGTAAGATATCAAATCTATGTAATTGGCTGGTAATAATCGAAATACTTAAAACATTTTACAAAAACCTTAAGCTTAACACCTGTACCCTTTTCTAACTAAATTCTACTTTAACCGTTGGGCCCAATTGCCAGCCACGTGAAGGATTGCTAGTTTGACACAATGACACCATGAAACTGATGACTTAGGAAACACAGAAATAACAGGGGATTTATTTCTAAAATGTCTTTACATGTAAATTTCAACACATTGTCTTTAACAAGTATTATCTTTAACTATTTACTTAAAATTCTTACCTTTACAGCATCAGCCATGCACAACTGGACCCTCAAGTGCACTGAGGCAGAGGCAGAAAAGGTGTGCCAGGAATGGCTTCGCCTTGCGGGTGACCGACTGCACCCAAGGCATCGTTGATTTTTTTTTTTGAATAAAACAAATTAAATTGATAAATGAAGTGTGTGGGCTTTATTCGTCAGTTGGAATGGATGTGTAGGCCTATAGGCCTTTATTTTTATACAGTCTACTGTCAAGACTTACAATCAATTTAAGCATATGATATTAGGCTATATGTAATTTAATAAGAAATTCAAGTCTAGTAAATTGCCAGGGTTATAATGGCCAGCTAGCTAAAGTAAAAACATATGTAGTAGGCCTAAAGGAGTAGGATATACAGCGTTTTACCGTCGGGTTGAAGATCGCGCACAGAGCGGTGGAACGTAGGCGGGGCGGCGGTTAGCGACGTCGCCGCGACGTCTTTACAATGAGCAAACGATGTTTACACTACGTAACCCCTACGTAAACACATACGTCGCATCTACGTCGTCGCGACATCGCTGTGCTATCTGGGAGTAGTTATATATAGTATTTGCATTGAAATATTAAGCAAATTTTATCATCAGCTTTCAGTGAAGTTTTATTGCTTCTTTCTGCAGCTCTCACTGAAATAAGGCTAATTTTCAACTTTGTTCAAATGTGCTGTAACTTTTGTTCTAAATGGCTTTCAAGAGTCTTTCATGGCTTGCCAAGCAGAACTCAGCATGCTACAGTAGTTATATATAGTATTTGCATTGAAATATTAAGCAAATTTTATCATCAGCTTTCAGTGAAGTTTTATTGCTTCTTTCTGCAGCTCTCACTGAAATAAGGCTAATTTTCAACTTTGTTCAAATGTGCTGTAACTTTTGTTCTAAATGGCTTTCAAGAGTCTTTCATGGCTTGCCAAGCAGAACTCAGCATGCTACAGTAGTTATATATAGTATTTGCATTGAAATATTAAGCAAATTTTATCATCAGCTTTCAGTGAAGTTTTATTGCTTCTTTCTGCAGCTCTCACTGAAATAAGGCTAATTTTCAACTTTGTTCAAATGTGCTGTAACTTTTGTTCTAAATGGCTTTCAAGAGTCTTTCATGGCTTGCCAAGCAGAACTCAGCATGCTACAGTAGTTATATATAGTATTTGCATTGAAATATTAAGCAAATTTTATCATCAGCTTTCAGTGAAGTTTTATTGCTTCTTTCTGCAGCTCTCACTGAAATAAGGCTAATTTTCAATTTGTTCAAATGGCTGTAACTTTGTTCTAAATGGCTTTAAGAGTCTTTCATGCTTGCATGCAGAACTCAGCATGCTACAGTAGTTATATATAGTATTTGCATGAAATATTAAGCAAATTTATCATCAGCTTCAGTGAAGTTTATTGCTTCTTTCTGCAGCTCTCACTAAATAAGGAATTTTCAA
The DNA here is from genome assembly GCA_026122265.1 of Ammodytes dubius. NCBI lineage: Eukaryota > Metazoa > Chordata > Actinopteri > Uranoscopiformes > Ammodytidae > Ammodytes > Ammodytes dubius. Next base: position 32,654 of record JAOPFK010000198.1, on the reverse strand, counting down.
CTTTTTCAAATGTGCTGTAACTTTTGTTCTAAATGGCTTTAAGAGTCTTTCATGGCTTGCCAAGCAGAACTCAGCATGCTACAGTAGTTATATATAGTATTTGCATTGAAATATTAAGCAAATTTTATCATCAGCTTTCAGTGAAGTTTTATTGCTTCTTTCTGCAGCTCTCACTGAAATAAGGCTAATTTTCAACTTTGTTCAAATGTGCTGTAACTTTTGTTCTAAATGGCTTTCAAGAGTCTTCAGGCTTGCAGCAGAACTCAGCATTACAGTGTTATATATAGTATTTGCATTGAAATTTAAGCAATTTTATCATCAGCTTTCAGTGAAGTTTTATCTTCTTTGCAGCTCTCACTGAATAACTATTTTCAACTTTGTTCAAATGTGCTGTAACTTTTGTTCTAAATGGCTTTCAAGAGTCTTTCATGGCTTGCCAAGCAAACTCAGCATGCTACAGTAGTTATATATAGTATTTGCATTGAAATATTAAGCAAATTTTATCATCAGCTTTCAGTGAAGTTTTATTGCTTCTTTCTGCAGCTCTCACTGAAATAAGGCTAATTTTCAACTTTGTTCAAATGTGCTGTAACTTTTGTTCTAAATGGCTTTCAAGAGTCTTTCATGGCTTGCCAAGCAGAACTCAGCATGCTACAGTAGTTATATATAGTATTTGCATTGAAATATTAAGCAAATTTTATCATCAGCTTTCAGTGAAGTTTTATTGCTTCTTTCTGCAGCTCTCACTGAAATAAGGCTAATTTTCAACTTTGTTCAAATGTGCTGTAACTTTTGTTCTAAATGGCTTTCAAGAGTCTTTCATGGCTTGCCAAGCAGAACTCAGCATGCTACAGTAGTTATATATAGTATTTGCATTGAAATATTAAGCAAATTTTATCATCAGCTTTCAGTGAAGTTTTATTGCTTCTTTCTGCAGCTCTCACTGAAATAAGGCTAATTTTCAACTTTGTTCAAATGTGCTGTAACTTTTGTTCTAAATGGCTTTCAAGAGTCTTTCATGGCTTGCCAAGCAGAACTCAGCATGCTACAGTAGTTATATATAGTATTTGCATTGAAATATTAAGCAAATTTTATCATCAGCTTTCAGTGAAGTTTTATTGCTTCTTTCTGCAGCTCTCACTGAAATAAGGCTAATTTTCAACTTTGTTCAAATGTGCTGTAACTTTTGTTCTAAATGGCTTTCAAGAGTCTTTCATGGCTTGCCAAGCAGAACTCAGCATGCTACAGTAGTTATATATAGTATTTGCATTGAAATATTAAGCAAATTTTATCATCAGCTTTCAGTGAAGTTTTATTGCTTCTTTCTGCAGCTCTCACTGAAATAAGGCTAATTTTCAACTTTGTTCAAATGTGCTGTAACTTTTGTTCTAAATGGCTTTCAAGAGTCTTTCATGGCTTGCCAAGCAGAACTCAGCATGCTACAGTAGTTTATATATAGTATTTGCATTGAAATATTAAGCAAATTTTATCATCAGCTTTCAGTGAAGTTTTATTGCTTCTTTCTGCAGCTCTCGAATAAGGCTAATTTCAACTTTGTTCAATGTGTGTAACTTTGTTCTAAGGCTTTCAGGTCTTTATGCTTGCAAGCAGAATCAGCATGCTACAGTAGTATTTAGTTTTGCTGAATATTAGCAAATTTATCATCAGCTTTCGTGAAGTTTTATTGCTTCTTTCTGCAGCTCTCACTGAATAGCTAATTTTCAACTTTGTTCAAATGTGCTGTAACTTTGTTCTAATGGCTTTCAAGAGTCTTCTGGCTTGCAAGCAGAATCAGTGCTACAGTAGTTTATAGTATTTGCATGAAATATTAAGCAAATTTTATCATCAGCTTTCAGTGAAGTTTTATTGCTTCTTTTGCAGTTCACTGAATAAGGCTAATTTTCACTTTGTTCAAATGTGCTGTAACTTTTGTTCTAATGGTTTCAAGAGTCTTTCATGGTTGCAGCAGAACTCAGTGCTACAGTAGTTATATTAGTATTTGCATTGAAATATTAAGCAAATTTTATCATCATTTCAGTGAAGTTTATTGTTTTTCTGCAGCTCTCACTGAATAAGGCTAATTTCAACTTTGTTCAAATGTGCTGTAACTTTTGTTCTAAATGGCTTTCAAGAGTCTTTATGGCTTGCCAAGCAGAACTCAGATGTACAGTATTATATATAGTATTTGCATTGAAATATAAGCAAATTTATCATCAGCTTCAGTGAAGTTTATGCTTCTTTCTGCAGCTCTCACTGAAATAAGGCTAATTTCAATTTGTTCAAATGTGCTGTAACTTTTGTTCTAAATGGCTTTCAGAGTCTTTCATGGCTTGCCAAGCAGAACTCAGCATGCTACAGTAGTTTATATATATTTGCATTGAAATATTAAGCAATTTTATCATCAGCTTTCAGTGAAGTTTTATTGCTTCTTTTGCAGCTCTCACTGAAATAAGGCTAATTTCAACTTTGTTCAAATGTGCTGTAACTTTTTTTAAATGGCTTTCAAGAGTCTTTCATGGCTTGCCAAGCAGAACTCAGCATGCTACAGTAGTTATTATAGTATTTGCATTGAAATATTAGCAATTTTATCATCAGCTTTCAGTGAGTTTTATTGCTTCTTTCTGCAGCTCTCACTGAAATAAGGCTAATTTCAACTTGTTCAAATGTGCTTAACTTTTGTTCTAAATGGCTTTCAAGAGTCTTTCATGGCTTGCAAGCAGAATCAGCATGCTACAGTAGTTATATTAGTATTTGCATTGAAATATTAAGCAAATTTTATCATCAGCTTTCAGTGAAGTTTTATTGCTTCTTTCTGCAGCTCTCACTGAAATAAGGCTAATTTCAACTTTGTTAAATGTGCTGTAACTTTGTTCTAAATGGCTTTCAGAGTCTTTCATGGCTTGCAAGCAGAACTCAGCATGCTACAGTAGTTATATATAGTATTTGCATTGAAATATTAAGCAAATTTTATCATCAGCTTTCAGTGAAGTTTATTGCTTCTTTCTGCAGCTCTCACTGAATAAGGCTAATTTCAACTTTGTTCAAATGTGCTGTAACTTTGTTCTAAATGGCTTTCAAGAGTCTTTCTGGCTTGCCAAGCAGAACTCAGCATGTACAGATTATATATAGTATTTGCATTGAAATATTAAGCAAATTTTATCATCAGCTTTCAGTGAAGTTTATTGCTTCTTCTGCAGCTCTCACTGAAATAAGGCTAATTTTCAACTTTGTTCAAATGTGCTGTAACTTTGTTCTAAATGGCTTTCAAGAGTCTTTCATGGCTTGCCAAGCAGAACTCAGCATGCTACAGTAGTTATATATAGTATTTGCATTGAAAATTAAGCAAATTTTATCATCAGCTTTCAGTGAAGTTTTATTGCTTCTTTCTGCAGCTCTCACTGAAATAAGGCTAATTTTCAACTTTGTTCAAATGTGCTGTAACTTTTGTTTAAATGGCTTTCAAGAGTCTTTCATGGCTTGCCAAGCAGAATCAGCATGCTACAGTAGTTATATATAGTATTTGCATTGAAATATTAAGCAAATTTATCATCAGCTTTCAGTGAAGTTTTATTTGCTTCTTTCTGCAGCTCTCACTGAAATAAGGCTAATTTTCAACTTTGTTCAAATGTGCTGTAACTTTGTTCTAAATGGCTTTCAAGAGTCTTTCATGGCTTGCCAAGCAGAACTCAGCATGCTACAGTAGTTATATATAGTATTTGCATTGAAATATTAAGCAAATTTTATCATCAGCTTTCAGTGAAGTTTTATTGCTTTTTTTTTTTTTTTTTTTTTTTTTTTTTTTTTTTTTTTTTTTTTTTTTTTTTTTTTTTTTTTTTTTTTTTTTTTTTTTTTTTTTTTTTTTTTTTTTTTTTTTTTTTTTTTTTTTTTTTTTTTTTTTTTTTTTTTTTTTTTTTTTTTTTTTTTTTTTTTTTTTTTTTTTTTTTTTTTTTTTTTTTGAAGTTTTATTGCTTCTTTCTGCAGCTCTCACTGAAATAAGGCTAATTTCAACTTTGTTCAAATGTGCTGTAACTTTTGTTCTAAATGGCTTTCAAGAGTCTTTCATGGCTTGCCAAGCAGAACTCAGCATGCTACAGTAGTTATATATAGGATTTGCATTGAAATATTAAGCAAATTTTATCATCAGCTTTCAGTGAAGTTCTATTGCTTCTTTCTGCAGCTCTCACTGAAATAAGGCTAATTTTCAACTTTGTTCAAATGTGCTGTAACTTTTGTTCTAAATGGCTTTCAAGAGTCTTTCATGGCTTGCCAAGCAGAACTCAGCATGCTACAGTAGTTATATATAGTATTTGCATTGAAATATTAAGCAAATTTTATCATCAGCTTTCAGTGAAGTTTTATTGCTTCTTTCTGCAGCTCTCACTGAAATAAGGCTAATTTTCAACTTTGTTCAAATGTGCTGTAACTTTTGTTCTAAATGGCTTTCAAGAGTCTTTCATGGCTTGCCAAGCAGAACTCAGCATGCTACAGTAGTTGTATATAGTATTTGCATTGAAATATTAAGCAAATTTTATCATCAGCCTTCAGTGAAGTTTTATTGCTTCTTTCTGCAGCTCTCACTGAAATAAGGCTAATTTTCAACTTTGTTCAAATGTGCTGTAACTTTTGTTCTAAATGGCTTTCAAGAGTCTTTCATGGCTTGCCAAGCAGAACTCAGCATGCTACAGTAGTTATATATAGTATTTGCATTGAAATATTAAGCAAATTTTATCATCAGCTTTCAGTGAAGTTTTATTGCTTCTTTCTGCAGCTCTCACTGAAATAAGTCTAATTTTCAACTTTGTTCAAATGTGCTGTAACTTTTGTTCTAAATGGCTTTCAAGAGTCTTTCATGGCTTGCCAAGCAGAACTCAGCATGCTACAGTAGTTATATATAGTATTTGCATTGAAATATTAAGCAAATTTTATCATCAGCTTTCAGTGAAGTTTTATTGCTTCTTTCTGCAGCTCTCACTGAAATAAGGCTAATTTTCAACTTTGTTCAAATGTGCTGTAACTTTTGTTCTAAATGGCTTTCAAGAGTCTTTCATGGCTTGCCAAGCAGAACTCAGCATGCTACAGTAGTTATATATAGTATTTGCATTGAAATATTAAGCAAATTTTATCATCAGCTTTCAGTGAAGTTTTATTGCTTCTTTCTGCAGCTCTCACTGAAATAAGGCTAATTTTCAACTTTGTTCAAATGTGCTGTAACTTTTGTTCTAAATGGCTTTCAAGAGTCTTTCATGGCTTGCCAAGCAGAACTCAGCATGCTACAGTAGTTATATATAGTATTTGCATTGAAATATTAAGCAAATTTTATCATCAGCTTTCAGTGAAGTTCTATTGCTTCTTTCTGCAGCTCTCACTGAAATAAGGCTAATTTTCAACTTTGTTCAAATGTGCTGTAACTTTTGTTCTAAATGGCTTTCAAGAGTCTTTCATGGCTTGCCAAGCAGAACTCAGCATGCTACAGTAGTTGTATATAGTATTTGCATTGAAATATTAAGCAAATTTTATCATCAGCTTTCAGTGAAGTTTTATTGCTTCTTTCTGCAGCTCTCACTGAAATAAGGCTAATTTTCAACTTTGTTCAAATGTGCTGTAACTTTTGTTCTAAATGGCTTTCAAGAGTCTTTCATGGCTTGCCAAGCAGAACTCAGCATGCTACAGTAGTTATATATAGTATTTGCATTGAAATATTAAGCAAATTTTATCATCAGCTTTCAGTGAAGTTTTATTGCTTCTTTCTGCAGCTTTCACTGAAATAAGGCTAATTTTCAACTTTGTTCAAATGTGCTGTAACTTTTGTTCTAAATGGCTTTCAAGAGTCTTTCATGGCTTGCCAAGCAGAACTCAGCATGCTACAGTAGTTATATATAGTATTTGCATTGAAATATTAAGCACATTTTATCATCAGCTTTCAGTGAAGTTTTATTGCTTCTTTCTGCAGCTCTCACTGAAATAAGGCTAATTTTCAACTTTGTTCAAATGTGCTGTAACTTTTGTTCTAAATGGCTTTCAAGAGTCTTTCATGGCTTGCCAAGCAGAACTCAGCATGCTACAGTAGTTATATATAGTATTTGCATTGAAATATTAAGCAAATTTTATCATCAGCTTTCAGTGAAGTTTTATTGCTTCTTTCTGCAGCTCTCACTGAAATAAGGCTAATTTTCAACTTTGTTCAAATGTGCTGTAACTTTTGTTCTAAATGGCTTTCAAGAGTCTTTCATGGCTTGCCAAGCAGAACTCAGCATGCTACAGTAGTTATATATAGTATTTGCATTGAAATATTGAGCAAATTTTATCATCAGCTTTCAGTGAAGTTTTATTGCTTCTTTCTGCAGCTCTCACTGAAATAAGGCTAATTTTCAACTTTGTTCAAATGTGCTGTAACTTTTGTTCTAAATGGCTTTCAAGAGTCTTTCATGGCTTGCCAAGCAGAACTCAGCATGCTACAGTAGTTATATATAGTATTTGCATTGAAATATTAAGCAAATTTTATCATCAGCTTTCAGTGAAGTTTTATTGCTTCTTTCCAAGTACTAACGGCTGCAGCCTGCGGGAAGGCGGAAATGGATGTCAGGTCCAGGTCCAACCTCATCCACATCCGGCCAGCCATTCTTTATGGAATCTAGCCCACATCGTTTTATATGACAAAATAAAATAAAAATCGGTAGCTTGGCATTCTTTACCCGTTTATACCATGGTCACTTACTTACTAAAGAAAATAATAATTAGACCACTCGTTTATATTTTCACTTAGCAACGACAGAATGTGGCTTTTATGGTGCGTTCACGTTGGACTGGGAAGTCGGACCAAGGATACGAGCAACGGGAGACTGAGGCAGCCAAAACAGTAAATGTAATCTTGTAATCGCCAATATGTTTAACAACAGCTCCACCTAACAAAGCATTATCCCCTAAATCAATAATTCCACGGCGATCATGTGTATTATGTGCTGCAGCCTGAAGTTACGTGAGGCAGTGACTGACAGCAGTAAGCTCAGAGACAGTGATGCTTTGGTGGCTAAGCACAATGTAGGCCTATACTCAGTTACAAACCTTTTTAAATTGAACATGGGTCTAACTCGCCTTTTAAACGTTTAGCCAGAGGACATTTAGTTTAGCCATCATTATTTACTTGGGTTATTCATCTGGCATCTTTGTGCTATGAAATGTTTAAAATATTTAAACACACAGAATACAAAATGTATGCAATATTTTATTAAACAAACTGCAACAAAACTCTTCATACATGTCTCAAAACAAGCTCACTGATGCAAAACACTGGCAACATGTTTCAATGAAAAACACACATTGACACACAAAAAAACAAAATGTAATAGAGTCTAATCTCTCATACATAGGAGGTGAGTACTGTAAGGTCCTCCCTATCTTCAGCATTGAGCCTCACATTGTACAGTAATAAACATTGTATTTTACGTGTATTTTCTTTTTCTCTGTATGGAGGTATGTTTAGGGCAGCAAACCAGTCTGAGATTCAGTGGAATGCCACATTATCCCTGACAACTACAAAAACAGGAGAGTTTCCTGCCCTTCGATTTCTATCCTGGCTGTAAAAAAAATAATTATACTATTTTATTTTCAAGTTTTGTGCTTTTAGCTGAAATTCAATGAGCAATTTATTTTACATATTAGTCATATTCTTGGTAATATTTATATATAAAACAGAATGAATCCCTTTCAAACACTGCGGATTGCAATTTCAACTCAAACACTAAGATGTCTTGTTTAGACTTGTTAGTGAACATATATACAGGATAAAGGGAAAGCTCAAAAATATATATTTTTTTGGAAATGGACCAAGGAAGACAGGTTGTTGGAGGTAGAAGAGTGGCAGTGAGAGTGTGGATGTGTGGAGGAAGACCTAGAAGACATAGAGCTGTAATGTCTGATGAAATACAGTAAGGGCTACACTGATAGACCCTGTTGTGAATCATGGTCTCTCATTTGAGAGAGGCAGGGTTGAGAGTGCAACCCAATCTGCAAAAATCTAAAGTTGCATCTGTAATACGAATTTTCCAGCAAACAAACAGCTTAGAGTTGCATCATTACAGTAAATGACAACATTACAGGAATTGATTTCTGTATTACAATTTTAGAATATTTACACAGATAAATACTACATATGGAAATGTTTTCAATAAAGTATACAAAATGTGTATCTATTGAAGCAAACTTCTGATTTTCATTTCTATGTTTCTATGTATGTTATAAAATAAACAATGTCATGTGAAAGAATTTCACCCTTTCATCAAAGAAAATATTATGTAATTTGTGTGAAATAACTCATATTATTCAAACTGTAAAGATTCAAAGTTTGTTATTTGTGTATTGGGGTTTGATGCTAGTGTTTATACTCTGAGCAGGTTCTGAGTGACAGTGTGTGTTATCTCAATGAGGCTGGTTCATAGTGTTTGCTGCACTGAACCTGTTTTGCAGGTGAAGTGAACTGTTCAGCTCCAGTGACTGTTGGTAGTGCAGACTGTAGTTAGAGTTTTGCACATTGAGCTACAGTTGTGTCCACTGTGGTTTAGCGATCGAAAAAAAACTGTAAGAGTTTTGAAAACAGTGTCTTAGCAATTGAAAATTTTGCCAGAAATACACAGTGTTTTGCAGGTTGTTGTTTATGAATGGTAGAAGAGCTCTTGAGTTTTGGTCAATGAGTTTTCTGACTGCATTTTGTGTGAAATGAATGGAAAATGAAACACAGCTTGGAACCCATGGACTTGGTGGGTGCACACTGTGCACACTTCCTGCTTCTCTCCACCCCAGAATGCCTGTCATTTCCACGATAACATGGTAACACCCAGGAGATGGTGTCCACCAGATCCTGGGTTTTTTGGAGTGTCTGCAATGGAAAGGAGTCAAGAAAGGATAAATCTAGTGATATATTCTATACTTTGTCAACAGATTCCATGGGAACACAAAAAACAATAGATAATTGATCCTACTAACAAGTATTAGTTGTGTAGCCAAAGCCTGATGTGGCATACACATGGACACAACATTAACAGCATCCTGGAAACTTTTCAACTAAATAAAATCACGAATAAAAATAAATAAATGCTCACCCATCAATCGATGGGCCATTTATTCGGAGAACCCTGCACAGAGCTGGCAGAAGTGCGAACAGAAGCCAGTGTGAGAGCCCTCCGAGTAGATGCCCTGCAGCTCCCCTCTTTTCCCCTTTCCCGCATAGCCTGTCGGTAAATAAAAACAGTCCTTGTTGGAGGGTCCACTTTTATTTTCTATGGATTAACACATTGAAGAAATCCTTTGTGTGTAGAAGTCCTCTGGTCAGTATTTTACCCATAGAGATACTCACTGTAAGGTTATATTATTGTGTCTCTTGGGTCTTATTACTTGTAATTGCAATGTTTACTTGTGTCAGTTTTAAAGGTAATAGGTATACATTTTTTTCCAGTACTTGGTCAACACAATACAGTCTTTGCAACAACTGCTATCAAAAGTTTTAAAACAAACAAGTTCTCTTTGTTTTCACTGCCATCTTTAGGTAGCAATAACTGAAAGAAGTACTCATTACATTTCCATGCACCATTTTTATACCTGGTATGCAGTTTTTATAAGTCTCCCGGCACTCTCTGCATGTATCTAGAGTGTACATTTTATAAAAGTCTTCCCTGTAACCAGGGGAAAACTTTGTCCAGTTGAAACCTGTTGAAGACAATTTTGAGAATAAGATGATCTATCAAATTGATTTAACATGGAAAACATGCAGTTTATAACCATAACTGTATTGCTACAACCATATTTGTAATCTTACTGTCAAGCCACAGAAAATGCACTTTTCTCCTGAATGCGTCCTGTTCCACCACTGCTTTGAAGCAGGAACACACCAGGGACAGGGTCAACAAAGCAATGTCCCCATCCTGGAGGACCACCTCTGCAAAAATTATTTCCACGCAAGGGGCAACTGAAACAAATATGATTTTATTTTAAAATGTTCTATTGGAAGACAGTTAGTATAAAGCATAAATACTGAAAGCATGAGCACTGAATGTAAACAAACAAAATCTAAAATAAATTATTAAAAAATAAAATACCTGCTCAACACAGGTTGCCAACTCCTGCCCCTGCTCTCTTCCATGCGTCATGGACTCTATCCGTCTTCTCTTCCTACGTAAAAATGTCAAAGGGTGACATTAGCAAGATGCTTCTCATGTAACACATGAAAATCCTCAACTTTTACAATAGAAACTAGGGGTTTGACGGTACACAGAAGTCATGGTTTGGTTCATATTCCGGTTTAAGAGTCAGTTTGGTACAGGAAAACAAAAAGTGTTATTATTGTTGACATTACATACTACAGTATCTTTTCTGTTCCTATAACCCATACCTTTGGTGTTCCACTGGAGCTTCAACTGGAGTGGCACTCATGCCAGAAGCTTCTACATTAATTGTAGGGGCTACGGTCGGTGGTGGTGGGAAGATGTCAGCGCCTGGTTTGCAGCTGGGGATGCCACGGATTGTGTCACAACAGAGGCTGCTGCAGTGTTTACAGACCGGGCAGCTGTGCAAGACGCAGCAGTGGCTACTGATGCTGTCGGCAGGCGAAGGAAGCAATTAAGATTATGACATTTGTTCTAAACAGTATGTGTTAACCAAAAGAAACAATTACTGCTAGAAATGAAAAAAAAACTTTTTATTGCAGGAGGTGGCTTTAGTAAGACAATAACAGTTTTACACCTGAATGTCACAAATATACTGTGCAAGTACATACCTATAACTGTCTGCCCACTGGAGTTCAACTGGATTTGCAGTGCACTCCCCAGTGTTCTCTTCATGCTCTCTATGGTTTTGGCATTGCGTCCATTGTTATAGTGTTGCATGATGTTCCTCATTAAAAATATATGGGATGACGGACTCATCATGTTTAGGAAGTGGTTGTTCTTCCTCATCCCACTGAAGAGCTGCTCGGCACACTGGCTATTGGCCCAGCCACATAGCTCAGGCACAAGTTCTACCTTGCGCAGAACGTCTTTTGGGTCTTTGGTGTTTGCCTCATGAAAGCGGTCATACAGTGCATAGTGCTCTGATGACCCTGTAATAGGGTGGCCATTTAAATCAGGTACTGCCTTCTTTGTAGTTAGCCAAGGCAAGCTTACCTTAACTTGCTTTGCAGAGGCCAATAGGATGTTATCATCATTAGGATCCAGCAGTCTCCCCTCATGAGGGCTGAAGGGCAAGGACTGTGGCTCTCTAATGTTTGTATGTGTTGCCAGTCCCCTTGCAAAATCATACATGGTCACATTGGGGAAATGCTTCATCGATAGCAGCAGATCAGCAAAATCTCTCGGGCTCTCAGCCCTTAGGTTGAATTTAACCCCATAAACCACTGCACAGGGACATGTGACCACAGCACATCCACCTGGTAAAAGAAAGTTATTGTACCCGTTATGAGTAACCATAACAGTGAAATGTAGTGAAAGTTATTACTGATGTTGACACTTTTGAATTTAAATCAACTCACCAGAAGCCCCCCAGACCTTTGCAAACACTTTGTCATATGCTGACCGGTTCTGCATTTCATTGCGGAGCCTCATAATTATGTCCATCCTGGAGCCTTTGGAGTCTATGCCACACCCCTTGCAGAGATTTCGCACCTCATCCATCTATGATGTTAAATAGCAAATATTACAACCCCGATAGATTTAACAATGAGAAAACCCATACTCACACTCCACAGTATGCAAATACCTTCAGTTTCAGAATCTCGTCAGTGAGCCGGTCCTCTGTAATTAAGAGGTCTGATGCTTCCTTTGGGTTCCTTGGTGCATTGATTTTGCAGTGTTCTGTGTTTGACACCACACTGGAGCCTCTTGTCTGGGGACCAATCCATGGTGCCCAGTTATGGTAACTGGGCCGTACCACAAATGGATTCTGCTTGTAACCTGCAGAACATTTCAGAAGAAGAGTACAGAATATGTTACTCCCTAGCACCTGTAGGATTTTCATTCAGGTCACTCAAAACACATTTTGGATGTTGACTAATTCTGGTGCTGGATGTAGTTCATACTTACTTGGCACTAATCCCCGACTGACCATTTCTAGTGACACAGACTCCCAGAACTCTTCAATATCAACTTTCCCATCATAATCCTGAGGTGGTTCCTCTATGTTACTTACTAGCATAGAAAAGAAACAGGACAACAACAAATGCAAATGTTGCATCATTAGTAATGATGCTACCTCAGTGGGCTTGAGATATCCACATATGCTTCTATAATCTGTTGGAATAACATTTCTGAGAAATCACTTTGCTGATGTAATGAGTTATTTTATAGGCAAGGACAGTGTCTATACTGATCATGTAAAATCTGGTTACAATTATCAGTTTATTTATTTACTTACCGGGCATACTGAAGACCCCCTTCTTATGGAGATCCATAACAACCGTGGCAGGATGGTAACCACATGTTACACATGAAAAGGTGTATGAATGACTTGTCATGGCTTCATAATGCAAGTATGCATACAGGATTTTTTGCTTGGAAGGGAATCTTTTGCCACATGTCTTCTCCAACACCTCCACAGCACTTCCAATGGCCTGGTGAGTCTATAAAAAAAACATTCATCAGACTTATTACAGATTAGAAACTTTTGACAAGTTTGTTCTGGTTTGCAAATTATTGATACATACCTGGAGAGTGTTTCGCAGGAACACACAAAGATGCAAGGATACAACAGTGTGGTCGTCAAAGTTGTGGATCCCGTCACTCCATTCCTGGTAGCGGAAGATCATGCCACAGCTGCAGCAGTACTTGCAGTATGTTGATACTCCTAATAAAAACAATCACAGGGTGGTGTGTCAGATGTGTCCAAAGCTGCCAAATGCAATGATGCTATTTAAGACTCATACAAGTACTTTAAATCTGTAGTTAAAGGCAGGTTCACCAAAATATATATATATTATAATATAATAACAGTAGCCACTGAGATTTCCTCATTATAATTTGGCATGAAAAACAAAAAACATACCTTCTATTATGTCAGTCAGAGTCACAATTTTTGCAGTTGAGGTGATGAGCTGTGGTTCACTCAGTGGTGTTTGGCCTGTGCATTCAGTGCAGATGGTCTCATGAGGTATCAGGTGCCTCGGAAAGTCACCCATTGCACTAATGACATCACGAGGAAGATCTGATGGAATTTTCTTTTTTTAAATGTAATGCACCATCCGTGAAAGCATCGCCGGATCATCAGGTGGGTATTGTGCCCCTTCTTTGTGTTGCTCCTCTGCTCCCTCTGCAACATCTGGAAATGCTTCCTCAATCGTATCTTCCATACACCTCACATTGACAAATACCTGCGGGACTATCTGATACAGATGCCACTTGCCAATGGTCTTGTGGATGCAGGACTGCCTCGGTTTGGCGCATGGACAGCACCATTCAATTCGTTTACTGTCATACGTGACCATCACTCTACCTAGCCTACTATAATATGAAATGTCTGGTTCGTAGACAGAAATGAATTTTTTGGTGGGTGGTCCACCAACCGTCACCAGGCATGTCAGAGGCACGCCCACATCCATAGCTCCAGCTTGCCGTTGGAGACATTTTTGCTTTTTGGCTTCACCAAACCATTTTTCTTGGACCATTTGTGTCAAAACATCCTCTTTCAGCGTAGGGTGGTCAGTTCTAGCAGGTGGGCAGTAGGTGAGGGACTGCAGGTGGTGACATTCAAATGGCAAGAGATTGCTTCTCTTTGCAAACTCTGCATTTATCTTGCACTGCTCCATTTCACACCTAATTTCTTGGTCCTTCCCGACCGTTTTCTTAGGGGCACTTTACACGGTGAAAACTCACGTTTTCCCGTTTTTGGTTTAAAAAAAAAAACCCGTTCAGACACAATTTATCTGACATCTTCACCCGTACACAAAGTTTTCAGAGGAAACGGGCCGAAATCGCTGAAGTAGCAGCCATGCCAAGCCAATAGCAGCGGTGACAGCCTAGTAGATAGCTCTTCCGGTACAATTTGATGCATAAAACCTTACTGTAACCGAAAATTAATGCCACTAACGTTCATAAAGTGGTTGGTGTAAGCTTGGGGTTACAAATATTGTAAAAGACAAGCTTATTTCACTGCATTGAACTCGGAAAAACAGCAGACTTGCTGATAGTGAAGGGGCTTCGTGAGCGGATATTTTCCTGTTAGGCGTACTTCAAAATAAAAGTCAACTCACGTGTGTCCAGCGAAATGCTTTGAATGTTTAGCCAGTGAAATGCTTTTACTGTGAAGCCGTAGCCTTAATGCTCCTTTTGTTGAACAGTAGCCTAACTTAACCGCTGCACGCTGATAGTGTTTTTTTAATGTAGAGAGAGCCGTGTCCCTGGCATATAGAAGTGACACACGTTTATTTAGCTAGAAAAACAGGCAGAGCACAACTCTTTCCCTATTTGCTTGTAGGAGCGATTGGTGGCACGATAACAAATTCATCAGCAACAGCACAACGTCCATGAGCACAATGAATACAGCTCGGTGATCCGCCATTGTTGTTGTTGTTTTCCAACTGGGCGCACATGGACCTACAAAGACGGCGCATGCCTATTTATATCCAAACGCAATGCGCATGTGTGAGGGTGGAGCCGTGACGTCAGCGTTATCAGGGGAAATGGTTTCGGTGTTTACAGGAAACCAAAACCGTTAAGTTTTCCAAAAAATCCTCCCTCGGAGGTGATCTCAAAAATCTGCGGTTCATGCCTGCGTTTGCGTTTGCGTTTGCTGTTTTCCTGTAAATGATATAGTGCAACCGCAGAAATTTTTCTGCGTATGCACCGTTTTGCGTGGCCGTGTAAAGTGCCCCTTAATGGCATGGATAGGTGCGCTAGGTCCACTAAATGATTTCGCTACCACAAAAACACCATGTTGAGGATCAATGCACTCACTACTCAGGTGGCATTGAGCAGTGATGTCCCGTTTGTTTTCCGAGTGCTTCCTATATAAGTGAAGTCGCAAGTTGCGTCTGTTCAGTGTAAGTCCACAATGGACACACTGAACAGTCCGCTGCTTTTGACCCCGCACACGAGGTGGTGCCTTTGGAAGCGCAGCTGGAGCCACGGCAGAAGCCCAAGGTGGAGGGGCAGCAGGAGCAGCAGGCGCAGCTGGAGCCCAAGGTGGAGGAGCAGCAGGCGCAGCTGGAGCCCAAGGTGGAGGGGCAGCAGGAGCAGCAGGAGCAGCAGGAGCCCAAGGTGGAGGGGCAGCAGGAGCAGCAGGAGCCCAAGGTGGAGGGGCAGCAGGAGCAGCAGGAGCCCAAGGTGGAGGGGCAGCAGGTGCAGCTGGAGCCCAAGGTGGAGGGGCAGCAGGTGCAGCTGGAGCCCAAGGTGGAGGGCAGCAGGTGCAGCTGGAGCCCAAGGTGGAGGGCAGCAGGAGCAGCAGGCGCAGCTGGAGCCCAAGGTGGAGGTGCAGCAGGAGCAGCAGGAGCAGCTGGAGCCCAAGGTGGAGGTGCAGCAGGCGCAGCTGGAGCCCAAGGTGGAGGTGCAGCAGGCGCAGCTGGAGCCCAAGGTGGAGGTGCAGCAGGCGCAGCTGGAGCCCAAGGTGGAGGGGCAGCAGGAGCAGCAGGAGCCCAAGGTGGAGGGGCAGCAGGTGCAGCTGGAGCCCAAGGTGGAGGGGCAGCAGGAGCAGCAGGCGCAGCTGGAGCCCAAGGTGGAGGTGCAGCAGGCGCAGCTGGAGCCCAAGGTGGAGGTGCAGCAGGTGCAGCTGGAGCCCAAGGTGGAGGTGCAGCAGGCGCAGCTGGAGCCCAAGGTGGAGGGGCAGCAGGTGCAGCAGGAGCCCAAGGTGGAGGGGCAGCAGGCGCAGCTGGAGCCCAAGGTGGAGGGGCAGCAGGCGCAGCTGGAGCCACAGTGGGTGTAGGTGTCTCATGACATGTGTTCAGGTGAGAGACAAACTGACATTTTCGAATGACCGTTTTACGGCAATTTGGACAATGAAAATGTGCAGCGTCTCTGCACCGCTGGCTGCATTTGCAGATGAGATAACCTGTGAGACAACATTATCACAATCAGTGCTACTAGAAACCTCACACAAGCCACAAACAGAAGCACATGTTTGATTAGAAGGTGAAAGGAGAAAATATAGACCATACCTTGATGACGCACTGCCAGGTTGACATGTTTTTTCAGGTGACTGAATATTTTATGTCTTTCAGTTGTGGTGTGAAAGCAACATGGACAGCAGTATGTGTCTGCCAAAGGGATTTCCGGATCCTTGTTAGCGAAATGGGTGGGATGCTGCTGAGACAATCATATCAAAATACAAAGATCATTAGATGCAAATTCATGAACAAATGCTATCAGCAACATTTGTGTTAGCTATAAAGTAAGGTCTAGCACAATATATCAAGATATGCCATAAACTGTATTATTTACCAGGTGTAGGCTAAGTGGACATTATCTACAATATTCATATAATTATTTTATTTTAAGTAAAACTGGAATTCTGGACTAACAATGATCGAGTTCAGGTTTGAGTGAGTTCCCCTTTTTCCAAAAATATATAAATAAAAATGTTACACAGGTTTACAGTGTCCCTGAATATTTTTACCAAGTGCACTATATAATTGTAAAATCCATACCTAACCCTAACCCTAACCCTAACCCTAACCCTAACCCCTAACCCTTAGATATACATTTACATTATTGAAACCCCTCCCTCTGTGGACACTGTTTAGGATGTTATGAAAATACATCAAGTGTCATAGATTTGATATAATAATGGTGAATTGCAATTGGATAGGGTTAGGTTTGGGGCTATGTATGGATTGTTTTTTGCCCCGCACTGTCACAAGTTTGCAAAACAAACTTGGAATATACTAATCCCTGTTCCCCCTTTATACAGGGCTCTACAGGACAGATATACCATCGTGATTGCATTTATGTTGAGCATATGGCTCAGTGAGTAGGTGTTTTGCCTATCACACCGGGGGCCGGGGTTCCAATCCCGTTTAGAGCAGCCTTTTAATTTTTGACAACTCTTTCGAAAACGTTGTTCTCTTGAAAAATCGCACCTTTTTTCCCACAGTAAACTCTTACGCTCATAGTTACTTAATACAGTCAGTTTATTAATGTTAACAACATTTTAGAACAAAAACTTGTTGATGTGTCAACCAGCCAAATAACATTTTTGCACAACAAGCTTGGAATAGACCCATTGTATTTGGCCTATATGCAAGAGGTAATTTAGTAATTGATTTGGCTTGAAAGATGTTAGTTTTGCCTTTCATGCTGAGGGCCGGGGTTCGATTCCGCACTAAAAATGTTTAGGAGTTTTTTACTTCTATTTCAAGAATGTTGTTATCTAGAAAGAAAACGCCCCTTCCCCTCAGGTATTTTTCCAACAGTAACCTAACAAAAAATATTTTAATGTATAAACCAGCCCAATTACATTTATGCATAACACGCTTGGAATATACCCATCCCTTTCCCCCCTTTATACAGGGCTGAAAAGTAGATTGCTACCATCGTGGTGATGATTGTCATATACCTCGTGGCTTAGTGGTTTACTGTGTTGCCTTGTATGCAGTGGGCCGGAGTTTGAATCCGGAGATAGGCGTGCATTTTGTTCTTTTTAAATTAAGACTTCTTTCAAAATTGTTGTTTTCTGGAAAGAACGCCCCTTCCCCTAGCTCCTATTTTTCTCACTGTTACCCACATACACCTTAAAAGCCTAGTTACTTATTACATTTGTCGACTACGACAAAAAATTGTCTATTTTTATTTTTTATAGGAAAAAATCCACTTTCCCTTTAGGAAAAGGATTATTGAGGCAGTTTTCATGTCTGTCCTTGATTACGGTGATGTGGTTTATCGGCATGCATCACATTCATGTCTTAAACTCCTGGACTCTGTTTTTCACTCTGCTTTAAGATTCATCACAGGAGAGGAGATGCTTATGACACACACCATTGTCTTTTATATGAAAAGGTTGAGAGACGTGACGCACATTGGCACATTTTTATTTACAAAGCCTTAACCGGGAAGCTTCCTCGTTAGTTAACAGAAATGCTGAAAATTTCAGATGGGCTTTATCAGACCCGCTCCACTGACATTCTTATGCTTTATGTCCCACAAGCCCAGTCTGAGCTGGGAAAGACAGCTTTTAGCTTCAGTGCCCCCGAATCCTGGAACAACTTACAGCAAAAAATTAAACTAAATACCTTCATATCCTTTAACCAATTTAAACAAACTATCTTAAATCTGCCAAACTCTACCTGTAACTGTTTTAATTAGGCTACATTGTACTTTCACCCATTTAATTGCTGCGACTCTTCACCACTGTGTAAATGTTTCAATAGTTTTTTCTCTTCACCTGTTGTTGTGTATTTCATAAAATTTGTGTTGAATATTTTGTTAGTATTGTTGTTTTTCCTTTGAATTTGTTTTGAACTAGACGTCATTGTAAATGAGGGTCTCCCCTCAATTGGTCTCTCGAGGATAAATAAAAGTTAAATGAATTACATTTTAAAACAAAAATGTGTTGATGAAGCAATCCGAGACTGCTGTTTGAATGAACTGCCACCCTTTTTGCATAATTCATCAACATTTTATTGATTTTGTCAACTTTAATAAACAAGAAGTGAGGCAATATAACATAGTGAGTAGTCCGACCCTTTAGATATTTTCCTGTATATGTGGCCCTCAGTAAAAAAAAAGGACATCCAGTCTAGCACTGTGGTTCTCAAAACTTTCTTTGTAATTCCCCATGAGGTGGGGATACATTTTCAAGCCCAATCATTCCCCGATTGCGTCAAAAAAATAGTAACAAAATAGGTCAGGCTTAAAAGTAGGAAATGTATTGAATTAAATCAGAAAATATACGCATTTGTGTCATCACTTGCAATGAGATGCGCTATAACCTTGCCTCATTGTGAAATAGCAGGGGCTCTCCTCTACTCCTCCAACTCACACTGGGAAACGGTAAAAAAACATTTATTAAAATATTTTTTAAAACGATGCGCCACGGATTTGGACATATATTCCTCCCGTTCGTTGCGCCCCACCCGTCATGTCTCTGACTGGTCTAGCATAATTTCAGTGACAATAATTTGTGTACTTGGTGTCTGATGGTGTTGACACAAAAAGTGATCACAAGGTAAAAAAGAGAAGGAAGAGTTGGATACACTAGTTTGCACATAAGGTTTTAATTTTCAACATTGTACCCTGATTTGTCTCAGTTATCAAGTTCTGGGTTTGTTTGTTTTTTTAATTAATTATTTTTTAATATTAATTATATATATATATCAATCAAAATAGTTAGCTATGTCATTTTTGTCAAGTTATTAAATACATTGTTTTTTACTATATATACTGCAGTCAATTAACTTAGGTACATTACACCTCTACTCACAATATTCAACAAAATTAAATTCCCAAAAACTATTACTTACCTTTTTTTCTAAATAACGTCAATTATCATGTATTCTGTTGTAGGAATTTGTGGCCAGTTTCGAAACCTTGATCATGGATCATGGAATTAGTAAGTGTTGTTACAGTTCGTATTAAGCATCCCCCTTGTTATAAATGTTGTAATTGTTTTGACAAATTTGTTTTTAAAAGAGCTGGTCTGCTCTCAGTGGTCATGTGCATTCTTCTGGGACTGGTTACTACAATAGGCTTGCGAGCTATGTCCCATATAGAGATCAGTGTCTGGATCGATGAATAGTAGAAGCTTTTGTTCACAGTTGCAACTCACCTGTGCTCTGTTTATTATTTTATTACACCTATACAGTTTGGTGAACCCAGGGCCGAACCCAGAGTGCTCTGGGTTCTGCCTAAAAGCGTTCATGTATTATTTACAAGGTGTAGGCTAAGTGCATATTACCTACAATAATACAATACATATGTATTGTATTATACAATACAATACATATGTATTGTATTATTTTATTTAATAATACTAGAACCCTGGACTAACATAAATATTAATTTCCGAAATATCTGTAATAGAAGACTAAACTCAGAGAGAATTTAAGAAGTTTAAGAATTTAATTACATTATACAATAAGACAAGACAACAGAGTCAGAGAGTAAATCCCAGTTGTATTTCCCGCCCATAAACATTCCACATATACAACAGTTGTCTGAATCCCTTGACTTCTTAACACATATACACATAAAGACTTGAGCAAGATTACAAAAGAGTATTTGTAGAAGTACATTACTAATAATTCTGCCCTCACAAATATTAGCAAGTATGATAGCCTACCAGTTTATTCGGTTTGGTGAAAAAAAGACAATGTACTTTAAGATGCAGTATAGAAAATGTGTTTATTTACACACTCTGCACTCACTCTCACAACATCTACACCTCTCGGTGGCAGAGACATGTCACCGTCACACAAAAAAAAGCAAAAAAAAACACCGCTAAGGTACATGGGTAATGTAGTCTTCGGGAAAAAACAACTGCCGGTAACAGAGCTCGGCTAGATCGCCGTTATTTCTAACAATTTAGAGATTTTATTTACCCTTTGGGGTATTAGTCATCACTAATTAATAGTATGTTATAAAACTTACCACCGCACTGGTCTACTACAGATATAAATAGCAGTGGTACAACCAACTGACATACAAATGATAACATAGCATATTGGTTCGTTAGGTTAGCACTTGAGCCAAGTGAACCAACTTTGGTTGTTTACTAAGTTTATTTTCTTAGCAAAACCTACTTGAGAAAAGCCACGGTCTAATGTAAAGTTATGTGACTGATTTGATCGAAGTTGTTCTTACCTCCATTGTTCATAATATTATAAGTGTAGTCAGTGTACGGCGCATAGTACGGCGATGTCCGCTGAATGAATGAATCAAAGGCGGGAGGCGCGAGCGCAAACGTTAGTGGAAAAACAAAGAGGGCGGAGTCAAACTTGCGAGTTGTAGTCAGGTTGTAGTTTCATCTCGAAACCGGATGTGGATGAGGTTGGGTTGGACCTGGACGTTGGATCTGACATCCATTTCCGCCTTCCCGCAGGCTGCAGCCGTTTACCTTCTCCTTCTTTCTGCAGCTCTCACTGAAATAAGGCTAATTTTCAACTTTGTTCAAATGTGCTGTAACTTTTGTTCTAAATGGCTTTCAAGAGTCTTTCATGGCTTGCCAAGCAGAACTCAGCATGCTACAGTAGTTGTATATAGTATTTGCATTGAAATATTAAGCAAATTTTATCATCAGCTTTCAGTGAAGTTTTATTGCTTCTTTCTGCAGCTCTCACTGAAATAAGGCTAATTTTCAACTTTGTTCAAATGTGCTGTAACTTTTGTTCTAAATGGCTTTCAAGAGTCTTTCATGGCTTGCCAAGCAGAACTCAGCATGCTACAGTAGTTGTATATAGTATTTGCATTGAAATATTAAGCAAATTTTATCATCAGCCTTCAGTGAAGTTTTATTGCTTCTTTCTGCAGCTCTCACTTGAAATAAGGCTAATTTTCAACTTTGTTCAAATGTGCTCTAACTTTTGTTCTAAATGGCTTTCAAGAGTCTTTCATGGCTTGCCAAGCAGAACTCAGCATGCTACAGTAGTTATATATAGTATTTGCATTGAAATATTAAGCAAATTTTATCATCAGCTTTCAGTGAAGTTTTATTGCTTCTTTCTGCAGCTCTCACTGAAATAAGGCTAATTTTCAACTTTGTTCAAATGTGCTGTAACTTTTGTTCTAAATGGCTTTCAAGAGTCTTTCATGGCTTGCCAAGCAGAACTCAGCATGCTACAGTAGTTGTATATAGTATTTGCATTGAAATATTAAGCAAATTTTATCATCAGCTTTCAGTGAAGTTTTATTGCTTCTTTCTGCAAGCTCTCACTGAAATAAGGCTAATTTTCAACTTTGTTCAAATGTGCTGTAACTTTTGTTCTAAATGGCTTTCAAGAGTCTTTCATGGCTTGCCAAGCAGAACTCAGCATGCTACAGTAGTTGTATATAGTATTTGCATTGAAATATTAAGCAAATTTTATCATCAGCTTTCAGTGAAGTTTTATTGCTTCTTTCTGCAGCTCTCACTGAAATAAGGCTAATTTTCAACTTTGTTCAAATGTGCTGTAACTTTTGTTCTAAATGGCTTTCAAGAGTCTTTCATGGCTTGCCAAGCAGAACTCAGCATGCTACAGTAGTTTATATATAGTATTTGCATTGAAATATTAAGCAAATTTTATCATCAGCTTTCAGTGAAGTTTTATTGCTTCTTTCTGCAGCTCTCACTGAAATAAGGCTAATTTTCAACTTTGTTCAAATGTGCTGTAACTTTTGTTCTAAATGGCTTTCAAGAGTCTTTCATGGCTTGCCAAGCAGAACTCAGCATGCTACAGTAGTTATATATAGTATTTGCATTGAAATATTAAGCAAATTTTATCATCAGCTTTCAGTGAAGTTTTATTGCTTCTTTCTGCAGCTCTCACTGAAATAAGGCTAATTTTCAACTTTGTTCAAATGTGCTGTAACTTTTGTTCTAAATGGCTTTCAAGAGTCTTTCATGGCTTGCCAAGCAGAACTCAGCATGCTACAGTAGTTATATATAGTATTTGCATTGAAATATTAAGCAAATTTTATCATCAGCTTTCAGTGAAGTTTTATTGCTTCTTTCTGCAGCTCTCACTGAAATAAGGCTAATTTTCAACTTTGTTCAAATGTGCTGTAACTTTTGTTCTAAATGGCTTTCAAGAGTCTTTCATGGCTTGCCAAGCAGAACTCAGCATGCTACAGTAGTTGTATATATTATTTGCATTGAAATATTAAGCAAATTTTATCATCAGCTTTCAGTGAAGTTTTATTGCTTCTTTCTGCAGCTCTCACTGAAATAAGGCTAATTTTCAACTTTGTTCAAATGTGCTGTAACTTTTGTTCTAAATGGCTTTCAAGAGTCTTTCATGGCTTGCCAAGCAGAACTCAGCATGCTACAGTAGTTATATATAGTATTTGCATTGAAATATTAAGCAAATTTTATCATCAGCTTTCAGTGAAGTTTTATTGCTTCTTTCTGCAGCTCTCACTGAAATAAGGCTAATTTTCAACTTTGTTCAAATGTGCTGTAACTTTTGTTCTAAATGGCTTTCAAGAGTCTTTCATGGCTTGCCAAGCAGAACTCAGCATGCTACAGTAGTTGTATATAGTATTTGCATTGAAATATTAAGCAAATTTTATCATCAGCTTTCAGTGAAGTTTTATTGCTTCTTTCTGCAGCTCTCACTGAAATAAGGCTAATTTTCAACTTTGTTCAAATGTGCTGTAACTTTTGTTCTAAATGGCTTTCAAGAGTCTTTCATGGCTTGCCAAGCAGAACTCAGCATGCTACAGTAGTTGTATATATAGTATTTGCATTGAAATATTAAGCAAATTTATCATCAGCTTTCAGTGAAGTTTTATTGCTTCTTTCTGCAGCTCTCACTGAATAAGCTAATTTCAACTTTGTTCAAATGTGCGTAACTTTGTTCTAAATGGTTCAAGTCTTTCTGGCTGCCAAGCAAATCACTAGTAGTTATATAGTATTTGCTTGAATATTAAATTTTATCATCCTTTCTGAATTTTATTGCTTCTTTCTGCAGCCTACTGAATAGGCTAATTTTCAACTTTGTTCAATGTGCTTAACTTTTGTCTAAATGGCTTTCAGGTCTTTCATGGCTTGCCAAGCAGAACTCAGCTGCTACAGTAGTTTATAAGTATTTGCATTGAATATTAAGCAAATTTTATCATCAGCTTTCAGTGAATTTTATTGCTTCTTTCTGCAGCTCTCATGAATAAGGCTAATTTCAACTTGTTCAATGTGCTGTAACTTTTGTTCTAAATGCTTTCAAGATCTTTCATGGCTTGCCAAGCGAACCAGCATGCTACAGTAGTTTATATAGTATTTGCATTGAATATTAAGCAAATTTACATCAGCTTCAGTGAGTTTATTGCTTCTTTCTGCAGCTCTCACTGAAATAAGGCTAATTTTCAACTTTGTTCAAATGTGCTGTAACTTTTGTTCTAAATGGCTTTCAAGAGTCTTTCATGGCTTGCCAAGCAGAACTCAGCATGCTACAGTAGTTTATATAGTATTTGCATTGAAAATAAAGCAAATTTTATCATCAGCTTTCAGTGAAGTTTTATTGCTTCTTTCTGCACTTCACTGAAATAAGGCTAATTTTCAACTTGTTCAAATGGCTGTAACTTTTGTTCTAAATGGCTTTCAAGAGTCTTTCATGGCTTGCCAAGCAGAACTCAGCATGCTACAGTATATATATAGTATTTGCATTGAAATATTAAGCAAATTTTATCATCAGCTTTCAGTGAAGTTTTATTGCTTCTTTCTGCAGCTCTCACTGAAATAAGGCTAATTTTCAACTTTGTTCAAATGTGCTGTAACTTTTGTTCTAAATGGCTTTCAAGAGTCTTTCATGGCTTGCCAAGCAGAACTCAGCATGCTACAGTAGTTATATATAGTATTTGCATTGAAATATTAAGCAAATTTTATCATCAGCTTTCAGTGAAGTTTTATTGCTTCTTTCTGCAGCTCTCACTGAAATAAGGCTAATTTTCAACTTTGTTCAAATGTGCTGTAACTTTTGTTCTAAATGGCTTTCAAGAGTCTTTCATGGCTTGCCAAGCAGAACTCAGCATGCTACAGTAGTTGGTGTGAATGCTGAAAGCATTCACAGCTTTAATATTCTGCGTATTTATTCTTATTGGTGTGAATGCTGAAAGCATTCACAGCTTTAATATTCTGCGTATTTATTGGTGTGAATGCTGAAAGCATTCACAGCTTTGATATTCTACAGCCTTCAAAAAATTTCTTT
The DNA here is from genome assembly GCA_026122265.1 of Ammodytes dubius. Lineage (NCBI taxonomy): Eukaryota > Metazoa > Chordata > Actinopteri > Uranoscopiformes > Ammodytidae > Ammodytes > Ammodytes dubius. Next base: position 7,855 of record JAOPFK010000198.1, on the reverse strand, counting down.
ATTATTATTATTCCGCCGTTTCTTCATCCTTCAATAACTTCAACATACTTCAACCTTCAAACATATTCCATATATCAAAATGTTCAGCTCTTCAAGGACTTTATTGGTCACCTTCAACATTTTCAAAAAATTTCATAATTTCATACTTATTCAACGTTTTATGAAAAATTATGCAACATTTCAAAGGCCTACTCCTCCTTCATACGTTATCCGACAAACTTCATTTTCACATCTAACTCTTCAGCATACTTCAGACATTAATAATCATCCAATGGAATTTTCAGAAATTTCATAACTTCAAAGAAATTCAACTTTTTATGAAATTAATATTTCCTGCAAAATTATGAATGGTCCTACTCGTTCATACTTCATCGTAGAAACTCGATTCAAAGTTCTTCCTGTTCGTCTTGCAAAGGAGCAGATTTCCATAATTCACAATTTTTTCATAAAATTCATAACTTCAGAGATATCTAAAGGTTTATTACACCCAAAATCTGTATTGAGAATGCATTAGGAAATCCACAGAACGCGAAGCGTTTTGCACTGATTTCAAGCACTCCTAGCTCACTGCTAATTCATCCTACAAAGTTAATTTCTTCGAAAAACAGTTCAGCTATCTTTCGTCTTTCATTGTTAAAATTCAACCTTTTAAAAAAAATGCATAGTTTTCCAATTAACCAGCCATGTTTGACGCATGTAACATCAATTTTAGTGATATTTAGAGTGTGGCAGAGTGGAGGAGAGGGAATAAAAAAGAACACCAGAAATCTAAACGTAAACTGCTCTCAGCTCAAAAGTTTTTACATTAAAGAAACACATTTGACACTGAATATTAATTGGAATCTTCGGATTCTCACGGTATCTTCATTTTGTCTGTCAGACAAACGGTTTGCGTGTGAGAGGCAGAAGTTCGAGGGATGCGTTTCGCTGAGCTATAAAGGTGGAGAGGTAACACAGCTGTTACCAATTGGCTGTCACTACCGCACCATAGCAATATATAGTTCTCTTGTTACAAAATTGACCACAGGTCTGATGGCTTAGTGGATTAAGCCCAGGTCTTGTAGTCAAAAGGTCCCAGGTTCGAATCCAGCTGAGGGAATACTATTTTCATCTGAAATCTTTGTGTGAAGGGGAACATGTCTCGTGGTAAGTGCATATGACACATTAGGCATATCAATAATTTTTTTTTTTTTTTTTTTTTTTTTTTAACCCTGAGCTTAAAGTTGGCGGTTCAAGTCCCAGTTACCGCAAAATTTAGACTTACACGGATTTTCTTCTAACTTTGCACAAATGTTTATTATGACTCAATTATAACCCCAGAGGAGTTTAGAGGTCAAGTTTCAAGGTCATAATTCATACATTTTTAATTAATTTTTCATAAATTGTATTATTCAACCATTCTATTCATTCAGATATATTCATCCTTCGTTCTTCATCAACATTCAGCAGTGAAGCTTCAGCTGCTTCAGCATCAGTGTCAGCATTCACACCGCAATTTCTTCAAGGAATTGCAATTCTAGTTCTTATTATTATTTTTATTCCGCCACTTCTTTGTCGTTCAATAACTTCAACATACTTCAACCTTCATACAACTTCCACATATCAACATTTTCAGCTCTTCAAGGGCTTCTTGGGACCATTTCAACATTTTCAAAAAAATTCATAATTTCATATTTTTTCAACGTTTTATGAAAAATATTCAGATCCGGCCACTCATTCATACTTATTCCCACAAACTTCATATACACCTTCAATTGTTCAGCTAATTCAGGACATTAATCTGTATGATTCAGAATTTTTTGCTACACTGCAAAATTTCAAATAAATTCAACTTTTATGAATTTTAATATTTCATGCAAAATTATGATCGTTCCTACTCGTCCATACTTCATCGTAGAAACTCCATTCAAAGTTCTTCCTGTTGGTCTTGCACAGGACCACACTTTCATAATTCACTATTTTTTCATAAAATGTATAACTTCAGAGATTTTAAAGGTTTATTAAACAAACAATCTGTCAATGTTAATTAATAGGGAAAGGGTCCAAACGCGAAGCATTTGGACATGACGCCAAACGCTTCTGCTCATTCATACTTCATCCGAGAAACTTAATTCAAACAGATAAATATTCAGCTGACTTCCCTCTTTCATAATCTTAAACCGTTTTTTCAACAAATGTTTAGTTTTCTCATGAGACAGCCTTGTTTGAAGGCACGCAATCTCAAAATCAAACAGTGAGTGGATGGAGCTACACTCCATGATCGGATGTAAAATGAACTCCATTTTCAACTTGCTGGCCTAACCAAATTGTTTACAATACAGACCCAAATGGCACAGTGAATATTAATTGGAATCTGCTCATTCTCACGGTACGCTCATTTTTTCTGTCAGACAAACGGTTTGCGAGATAGGGCCATTAGTTCGGGCTTAGCGTTCATTTGAAAACGCCTCTCTGTTTCATCCCTGAGGTGGAGAGATCACTAACTGCATGCATAACAGCTGTTTGCAATTGAGACACTGATTAGCTGTCAATCACTATAGAGACCTCTGCACCTGTCTGTGACATCATAGGCTAATATGTAGGTCAAACTCCAATCATTAGGATCCATAGAGAGAGAGAGAGGGAGGGAGAGACACACACACACACACACACACACACACTCACACACACGCACACACATGCACACACACGCACACACACACTCACACACACACACACACGCACACACATACCACAGAGACACACACACACACACACACACACACACACACACACACACACACACACACACACACACACACACACACACACAGACAGACACAGACAGACACAGACAGACAGACACAGACAGACAGACACAGAGACAGACAGACACAGACAGACAGACACAGACAGACAGACACAGACAGACAGACAGACAGACAGACAGACAGACAGACAGACAGACAGACAGAGACACACACACACACACACACACACACACACGCACGCACGCACGCACGCACGCACGCACACACACACACACCCTACACATACCACACACACACACACACACACACACACACACACACACACACACACACACACACACACACACGAAATTCAAGTTGCGGTTACTCAGTCAGTTTTCATCCGATAAACTTCATACCACATTCTACATGTTCAGCTCCTTCAGGACATTACATGGTAGTATCCTGATTGAGCTGAACACAGGGTTGGGGGTTCGATTCCCCGTTCCAACACCAAATTTTAGACTTCACCGGATTTTCTTAAAATTTTGCACAGATGTTGATTATGACTCAGAGATGACATCACAAGAGTTTAGAGGTCAAAGGTCAAATTTCAAGGTCACTGTGACGTTGCCTTTTGTGACTGCATTCTCATGAACGCTTCCACGGTTTTTCTTCAAATTTTGCACAAATGTTGATTCTGACTCAAAGATGAACTGATTACATTTTGGAGGTCATAGTTCAAGGTCATAATTCATTCCTCAATTCAGCTAGAAAGTCCATTCAAACTTCCAAATATTCCACATTTTTCAAACATTCTATTATTCAACCATTCTGTTGATTCAGATATATTCATCCTTCGTTCTTCATCAACATTCAGCAGTGAAGGGTCAATTTCAGCATCAGCTTCAGCATTAGCGTCAGCATTCACACCGCAATTTCTTCAAGGAATTGCAATTCTAGTTGGTGTGAATGCTGAAAGCATTCACAGCTTTAATATTCTGCGTATTTGGTGTGAATGCTGAAAGCATTCACAGCTTTAATATTCTGCGTATTTATTCTTATTATTATTATTATTCCGTACGTTCTTTGGCGTTCAATAACTTCAACATACTTCAACCTTCATACAACTTCCACATATCAACATTTTCAGCTCTTCAAGGGCTTTCTAGGACCATTTCAACATTTTCAAAAAAATTCATAATTTCATATTTTTTCAACGTTTTATGAAAAATATTCAGATCCCGGCCACTCATTCATACTTATTCCACAAAACTTCATATACACCTTCAATTGTTCAGCTAATTCAGGACATTAATCTGTACGATTCAGAATTTTTTGCTACACTGCAAAATTTCAAATAAATTCAACTTTTATGAATTTTAATATTTCATGCAGAATTATGATCGTTCCTACTCATTCATACTTCATCGTAGAAACTCCATTCAAAGTTCTTCCTGTTCGTCTTGCACAGCAGCAGACTTTCATAATTCACTATTTTTTCATAAAATGTATAGCTTTAGAGATAATAAAGGTTTAATAAACAAACAATCTCTCAATGTTAATTAATAGGGAAAGGGTCCAAATGCGAAGCATTTGGACATGACGCCAAACGCTTCTGCTCATTCATACTTCATCCGAGAAACTTAATTCAAACAGATAAATATTCAGCCGACTTCCCTCTTTCATAATCATATAACAGTTTTTTCAACAAATGTTTAGTTTTCTCATGAGACAGCCTTGTTTGAAGGCACGCATTCTCAAAATCAAACAGTGAGTGGATGGAGCTACACTCCATGATCGGATGTGAAATGAACTCCATTTTCAACTTGCTGGCCTAACCAAATTGTTTACAATACAGACCCAAATTTCACAGTGAAATATTAATTGGAATCATCTCATTCTCACGGTATGCTCATTTTTTCTGTCAGACAAACGGTTTGCGTGTGAGAGGCAGAAGTTCGAGGCATGCGCTTCGCTCTGCTCTAAAGGTGGAGAGGTAACACAGCTGTTACCAATTGGCCCTGATTAGCTGTGACCACAGCACCATGGCAATATATAGTTCTCTTGTTATGTTATTCAACACAGGTGTGGTGGCTTAGTGGCTTAAGCCCAGGTCTCATGTTAAAAGGTCCCAGGTTCGATTCCAGCTGAGGGATATAATTTTCACCTCAAATCTTGTGTGAAGGGGAACATGTCTCGTGGAAGTGCATATGACACATTAGCACATATAATTTTTTTTTTTTTTTTTTTTTTTTTTTTTTTTTTTTTTTTTTAACCCTGAGCTTAAAGTTGGCGGTTCAAGTCCCAGTTACCGCAAAATTTAGACTTACACGGATTTTCTTCTAACTTTGCACAAATGTTTATTATGACTCAATTATAACCCCAGAGGAGTTTAGAGGTCAAGTTTCAAGGTCATAATTCATTAATTTTTAATTAATTTTTCATAAATTGTATTATTCAAACATTCTATTCATTCAGATATATTCATCCTTCGTTCTTCATCAACATTCAGCAGTGAAGTCAATTTCAGCATCAGCTTCAGCATCAGTGTCGCATTCCACCGCAATTCTCAAGGAATTGCAATTTAGTTATGGTGTGAATGCTGAAAGTTCAAGCTTTAATTTGGTATTTATTCTTATTATTTATTATTTTTATTCCGCACTTCTTTGTGTTCAATAACTTCAACATACTTCAACCTTCATACAACTTCCACATATCAACATTTTCAGCTCTTCAAGGGCTTCTTGGGACCATTTCAACATTTTCAAAAAAATTCATAATTTCATATTTTTTCAACGTTTTATGAAAAATATTCAGATCCCGGCCACTCATTCATACTTATTCCCACAAACTTCATATACACCTTCAATTGTTCAGCTAATTTCAGGACATTAATCTGTACGATTCAGAATTTTTTGCTACACTGCAAAATTTCAAATAAATTCAACTTTTATGAATTTTAATATTTCATGCAAAATTATGATCGTTCCTACTCGTCCATACTTCATCGTAGAAACTCCATTCAAAGTTCTTCCTGTTGGTCTTGCACAGGACCACACTTTCATTAATTCACTATTTTTTCATAAAATGTATAACTTTAGAGATAATAAAGGTTTAATAAACAAACAATCTCTCAATGTTAATTAATAGGGAAAGGGTCCAAATGCGAAGCATTTGGACATGACGCCAAACGCTTCTGCTCATTCATACTTCATCCGAGAAACTTAATTCAAACAGATAAATATTCAGCGACTTCCCTCTTTCATAATCATATAACAGTTTTTTCAACAAATGTTTAGTTTTCTCATGAGACAGCCTTGTTTGAAGGCACGCATTCTCAAAATCAAACAGTGAGTGGATGGAGCTACACTCCATGATCGGATGTGAAATGAACTCCATTTTCAACTTGCTGGCCTAACCAAATTGTTTACAATACAGACCCAAATTTCACAGTGAATATTAATTGGAATCTTCTCATTCTCACGGTATGCTCATTTTTTCTGTCAGACAAACGGTTTGCGTGTGAGAGGCAGAAGTTCGAGGCATGCGCTTCGCTCTGCTCTAAAGGTGGAGAGGTAACACAGCTGTTACCAATTGGCCCTGATTAGCTGTGACAACAGCACCATAGCAATATATAGTTCTCTTGTTATGTTATTCAACACAGGTGTGGTGGCTTAGTGGCTTAAGCCCAGGTCTCATAGTTCAAAGGTCTCAGGTTCGATTCCAGCTGAGGGCATACAATTTTCACCTCAAATCTTTGTATGAAGGGAAGCATGTCTCGTGGTAAGTGCATATGGCACATTAAGCACATTTATGATTTTTTTTTTTTTTTTTTTTTTTTTTTCGTTTTTTTTTCCGTTTTTTTTTTTTTTTTTTTTAACCCTGAGCTTAAAGTTGGCGGTTCAAGTCCCAGTTACCGCAAAATTTAGACTTACACGGATTTTCTTCTAACTTTGCACAAATGTTTATTATGACTCAATTATAACCCCAGAGGAGTTTAGAGGTCAAGTTTCAAGGTCATAATTCATTAATTTTTAATTAATTTTTCATAAATTGTATTATTCAAACATTCTATTCATTCAGATATATTCATCCTTCGTTCTTCATCAACATTCAGCAGTGAAGTCAATTTCAGCATCAGCTTCAGCATCAGTGTCAGCATTCACACCGCAATTTCTTCAAGGAATTGCAATTCTAGTTCTTATTATTATTCCGTACGTTCTTTGGCGTTCAATAACTTCAACATACTTCAACCTTCATACAACTTCCACATATCAACATATTCAGCTCTTCAAGGGCTTCCTTGGACCATTTCAACATTTTCAAAAAAATTCATAATTTCATATTTTTTCAACGTTTTATGAAAAATATTCAGATCCCAGCCACTCATTCATACTTATTCCCACAAACTTCATATACACCTTCAATTGTTCAGCTATTTCAGGACATTAATCTGTAGGATTCAGAATTTTTTGCTACACTGCAAAATTTCAAATAAATTCAACTTTTATGAATTTTAATATTTCATGCAAAATTATGATCGTTCCTACTCGTCCATACTTCATCGTAGAAACTCCATTCAAAGTTCTTCCTGTTGGTCTTGCACAGGACCACACTTTCATTATTCACTATTTTTTCATAAAATGTATAACTTTAGAGATAATAAAGGTTTAATAAACAAACAATCTCTCAATGTTAATTAATAGGGAAAGGGTCCAAATGCGAAGCATTTGGACATGACGCCAAACGCTTCTGCTCATTCATACTTCATCCGAGAAACTTAATTCAAACAGATAAATATTCAGCTGACTTCCCTCTTTCATAATCATCTAACAGTTTTTTCAACAAATGTTTAGTTTTCTCATGAGACAGCCTTGTTTGAAGGCACGCAACATGAAAATCAAACAGTGAGTGGATGGAGCAACACTCCATGATCGGATGTGAAATGAACTCCATTTTCAACTTGCTGGCCTAACCAAATTGTTTACAATACAGACCCAAATGGCACAGTGAATATTAATTGGAATCATCTCATTCTCACGGTACCATAATTTTTTCTGTCAGACAAACGGTTTGCGTGTGAGAGGCAGAAGTTCGAGGCATGCGCTTCGCTCTGCTCTAAA
>JAOPFK010000197.1:0-42702 GCA_026122265.1 Ammodytes dubius | reverse complement strand
CCCTTCACTGCTGAATGTTGATGAAGAACGAAGGATGAATATATCTGAATCAACAGAATGGTTGAATAATAGAATGTTTGAAAAATGTGGAATATTTGGAAGTTTGAATGGACTTTCTAGCTGAATTGAGGAATGAATTATGACCTTGAACTATGACCTCCAAAATGTAATCAGTTCATCTTTGAGTCAGAATCAACATTTGTGCAAAATTTGAAGAAAAACCGTGGAAGCGTTCATGAGAATGCAGTCACAAAAGGCAACGTCACAGTGACCTTGAAATTTGACCTTTGACCTCTAAACTCTTGTGATGTCATCTCTGAGTCATAATCAACATCTGTGCAAAATTTTAAGAAAATCCGGTGAAGTCTAAAATTTGGTGTTGGAACGGGGAATCGAACCCCCAACCCTGTGTTCAGCTCAATCAGGATACTACCATGTAATGTCCTGAAGGAGCTGAACATGTAGAATGTGGTATGAAGTTTATCGGATGAAAACTGACTGAGTAACCGCAACTTGAATTTCGTGTGTGTGTGTGTGTGTGTGTGTGTGTGTGTGTGTGTGTGTGGTATGTGTAGGGTGTGTGTGCGTGCGTGCGTGCTGTGTGTGTGTGTGTGTTCTCTGTCTGTCTGTCTGTCTGTCTGTCTGTCTGTCTGTCTGTGTCTGTCTGTCTGTGTCTGTCTGTCTCTGTGTCTGTCTGTCTGTGTCTGTCTGTCTCTGTCTGTCTGTGTCTGTCTGTGTCTGTCTGTCTGTCTGTCTGTCTGTCTGTCTGTCTGTGTCTGTCTCTGTGTCTGTCTGTCTGTCTGTGTCTGTCTGTCTCTGTGTCTGTCTGTCTGTGTGTCTCTGTCTCTCTCTCAATGCAGCCTAAGGCCTATTGGCCTATGATGTCATCGTTCAGGTGCACGTGCAGGGGTGACCATGGTAACAGAGAGCTAATCAGTGTCAAGTGTAAACAGCTGGTAATCTACACACGTACAGACACTTCAGTCCCCAAAGGATCACACTGACAGGGGATTTCAACTGAACGCCTCTCCCTCCCTCTCTCTCTCTCTATGGATCCTAATGATTGGAGTTTGACCTACATATTAGCCTATGATGTCACAGACAGGTGCAGAGGTCTCTATAGTGATTGACAGCTAATCAGTGTGTTAATTGCAAACAGCTGTTATGCATGCAGTTAGTGATCTCTCCACCTCAGGGATGAAACAGAGAGGCGTTTTCAAATGAACGCTAAGCCCGAACTTCTGCCTCTCACACGCAAACCGTTTGTCTGACAGAAAAAATGAGCGTACCGTGAGAATGAGAAAATTCCAATTAATATTCAGTGTGCAATTTGGGTCTGTAGTGTAAACAATTTGGTTAGGCCAGCAAGTTGAAAATGGAGTTCATTTTACATCCGATCATGGAGTGTAGCTCCATCCACTCACTGTTTGATTTTGAGATTGCGTGCCTTCAAACAAGGCTGTCTCATGAGAAAACTAAACATTTGTTGAAAAAACGGTTTAAGATTATGAAAGAGGGAAGTCAGCTGAATATTTATCTGTTTGAATTAAGTTTCTCGGATGAAGTATGAATGAGCAGAAGCGTTTGGCGTCATGTCCAAATGCTTCGCATTTGGACCCTTTCCCTATTAATTAACATTGAGAGATTGTTTGTTTATTAAACCTTTATTATCTCTAAAGTTATACATTTTATGAAAAAATAGTGAATTATGAAAGTGTGGTCCTGTGCAAGACCAACAGGAAGAACTTTGAATGGAGTTTCTACGATGAAGTATGGACGAGTAGGAACGATCATAATTTTGCATGAAATATTAAAATTCATAAAAGTTGAATTTATTTGAAATTTTGCAGTGTAGCAAAAAATTCTGAATCATACAGATTAATGTCCTGAATTAGCTGAACAATTGAAGGTGTATATGAAGTTTGTGGGAATAAGTATGAATGAGTGGCCGGGATCTGAATATTTTTCATAAAACGTTGAAAAAATATGAAATTATGAATTTTTTTGAAAATGTTGAAATGGCCCATGGAAGCCCTTGAAGAGCTGAAAATGTTGATATGTTGAAGTTGTATGAAGGTTGAAGTATGTTGAAGTTATTGAACGCCAAAGAACGTACGGAATAATAATAATAAGAACTAGAATTGCAATTCCTTGAAGAAATTGCGGTGTGAATGCTGACACTGATGCTGAAGCTGATGCTGAAATTGACTTCACTGCTGAATGTTGATGAAGAACGAAGGATGAATATATCTGAATCAACAGAATGGTTGAATAATAGAATGTTTGAAAAATGTGGAATATTTGGAAGTTTGAATGGACTTTCTAGCTGAATTGAGGAATGAATTATGACCTTGAAGTATGACCTCCAAAATTTAATCAGTTCATCTTTGAGTCAGAATCAACATTTGTGCAAAATTTGAAGAAAAATCGTGGAAGCGTTCATGAGAATGCAGTCACAAAAGGCAACGTCACAGTGACCTTGAAATTTGACCTTTGACCTCTAAACTCTTGTGATGTCATCTCTGAGTCATAATCAACATCTGTGCAAAATTTTAAGAAAATCCGGTGAAGTCTAAAATTTAGTGTTGGAGCGGGGAATTGAACCCCCAACCCTGTGTTCAGCTCAATCAGGATACTACCATGTAATGCCCTGAAGGAGCTGAACATGTAGAATGTGGTATGAAGTTTATTGGATGAAAACTGACTGAGTAACTGCTACTTGAATTTTGTGTGTGTGTGTGTGTGTGTGTGTGTTGTGTGTGTGTGTGTGTGTGTGTGTGTGTGTGTATGTGTGTGTCTGTGTGGTGTGTGTGTCTCTGTGGTATGTGTAGGGTGTGTGTGTGTGTGTGTGCGTGCGTGTGTGTGTGTGTGTGTGTGTGTGTGTGTGTGAGTGTGTGTGTGCGTGTGTGTGCGTGTGTGTGTGTGTGTGTGTGTGTATGTGTGTGTGTGTGTGTCTCTCCCTCCCTCTCTCTCTCTCTATGGATCCTAATGATTGGAGTTTGACCTACATATTAGCCTATGATGTCACAGACAGGTGCAGAGGTCTCTATAGTGATTGACAGCTAATCAGTGTCTCAATTGCAAACAGCTGTTATGCATGCAGTTAGTGATCTCTCCACCTCAGGGATGAAACAGAGAGGCGTTTTCAAATGAACGCTAAGCCCGAACTAATGGCCCTATCTCGCAAACCGTTTGTCTGACAGAAAAAATGAGCGTACCGTGAGAATGAGCAGATTCCAATTAATATTCACTGTGCCATTTGGGTCTGTATTGTAAACAATTTGGTTAGGCCAGCAAGTTGAAAATGGAGTTCATTTTACTCCGATCATGGAGTGTAGCTCCATCCACTCACTGTTTGATTTTGAGATTGCGTGCCTTCAAACAAGGCTGTCTCATGAGAAAACTAAACATTTGTTGAAAAAACTGTTAGATGATTATGAAAGAGGGAAGTCAGCTGAATATTTATATGTTAGAATCATGTTTCTAGGATGACGTATGAATGAGAGAAGCGTTTGGCGTCATGTCCAAATGCTTCGCGTTTGGACCCTTTCCCTATTAATTAACATTGAGAGATTGTTTGTTTAATAAACCTTTATTATCTCTGAAGTTATACATTTTATGAAAAAATATTGAATTATGAAAGTTGCTCCTGTGCAAGACGAACAGGAAGAACTTTGAATGGAGTTTCTACGATGAAGTATGGACGAGTAGGAACGATCATAATTTTGCATGAAATATTAAAATTCATAAAAGTTGAATTTATTTGAAATTTTGCAGTGTAGCAAAAAATTCTGAATCCTACAGATTAATGTCCTGAAATTAGCTGAACAATTGAAGGTGTATATGAAGTTTGTGGGAATAAGTATGAATGAGTGGCTGGGATCTGAATATTTTTCATAAAACGTTGAAAAAATATGAAATTATGAATTTTTTTGAAAATGTTGAAATGGTCCATGGAAGCCCTTGAAGAGCTGAAAATGTTGATATGTGGAAGTTGTATGAAGGTTGAAGTATGTTGAAGTTATTGAACGCCAAAGAACGTACGGAATAATAATAATAAGAACTAGAATTGCAATTCCTTGAAGAAATTGCGGTGTGAATGCTGACACTGATGCTGAAGCTGATGCTGAAATTGACTTCACTGCTGAATGTTGATGAAGAACGAAGGATGAATATATCTGAATCATTAGAATGGTTGAATAATAGAATGTTTGAAAAATGTGGAATATTTGGAAGTTTGAATGGACTTTCTAGCTGAATTGAGGAATGAATTATGACCTTGAAGTATGACCTCCAAAATTTAATCAGTTCATCTTTGAGTCAGAATCAACATTTGTGCAAAATTTGAAGAAAAATCGTGGAAGCGTTCATGAGAATGCAGTCACAAAAGGCAACGTCACAGTGACCTTGAAATTTGACCTTTGACCTCTAAACTCTTGTGATGTCATCTCTGAGTCATAATCAACATCTGTGCAAAATTTTAAGAAAATCCGGTGAAGTCTAAAATTTGGTTTTGGAGCGGGAATTGAACCCCCAACCCTGTGTTCAGCTCAATCAGGATACTACCATGTAATGCCCTGAAGGAGCTGAACATGTAGAATGTGGTATGAAGTTTATTGGATGAAAACTGACTGAGTAACTGCTACTTGAATTTTGTGTGTGTGGGTTGTGTGTTGTGTGTGTGTGTGTGTGTGTGTGGTGTTGTGTGTGTGTGTGTTGTGTGTGTGTGTGTGTGTGTGTGTGTGTGTGTTGTGTGTGTGTGTGTGTGTGTGTGTCTCTGTGGTTGTGTGTGTGTGTGTGTGTGTGTGTGTGTGGTGTGTGTGTGTGTGTGTGTGTGTGTGTGTGTGTGTGTGTGGTGTGTGTGGTGTGTGTGTGCGTGTGTGTGGTGTGGTGTGTGTGTGTGTGTGTGTTTGTGTGTGTGGTGTGTCTCTCCCTCCCTCTCTCTCTCTCTATGGATCCTAATGATTGGAGTTTGACCTACATATTAGCCTATGATGTCACAGACAGGTGCAGAGGTCTCTATAGTGATTGACAGCTAATCAGTGTCTCAATTGCAAACAGCTGTTATGCATGCAGTTAGTGATCTCTCCACCTCAGGGATGAAACAGAGAGGCGTTTTCAAATGAACGCTAAGCCCGAACTAATGGCCCTATCTCGCAAACCGTTTGTCTGACAGAAAAAATGAGCGTACCGTGAGAATGAGCAGATTCCAATTAATATTCACTGTGCCATTTGGGTCTGTATTGTAAACAATTTGGTTAGGCCAGCAAGTTGAAAATGGAGTTCATTTTACATCCGATCATGGAGTGTAGCTCCATCCACTCACTGTTTGATTTTGAGATTGCGTGCCTTCAAACAAGGCTGTCTCATGAGAAAACTAAACATTTGTTGAAAAAACTGTTGGATGATTATGAAAGAGGGAAGTCGGCTGAATATTTATCTGTTTGAATTAAGTTTCTCGGATGAAGTATGAATGAGCAGAAGCGTTTGGCGTCATGTCCAAATGCTTCGCATTTGGACCCTTTCCCTATTAATTAACATTGAGAGATTGTTTGTTTATTAAACCTTTATTATCTCTAAAGTTATACATTTTATGAAAAAAATAGTGAATTATGAAAGTGTGGTCCTGTGCAAGACCAACAGGAAGAACTTTGAATGGAGTTTCTACGATGAAGTATGGACGAGTAGGAACGATCATAATTTTGCATGAAATATTAAAATTCATAAAAGTTGAATTTATTTGAAATTTTGCAGTGTAGCAAAAAATTCTGAATCATACAGATTAATGTCCTGAATTAGCTGAACAATTGAAGGTGTATATGAAGTTTGTGGGAATAAGTATGAATGAGTGGCCGGGATCTGAATATTTTTCATAAAACGTTGAAAAAATATGAAATTATGAATTTTTTTGAAAATGTTGAAATGGTCCATGGAAGCCCTTGAAGAGCTGAAAATGTTGATATGTGGAAGTTGTATGAAGGTTGAAGTATGTTGAAGTTATTGAACGCCAAAGAACGTACGGAATAATAATAATAAGAATAAATACGCAGAATATTAAAGCTGTGAATGCTTTCAGCATTCACACCAACTAGAATTGCAATTCCTTGAAGAAATTGCGGTGTGAATGCTGACACTGATGCTGAAGCTGATGCTGAAATTGACTTCACTGCTGAATGTTGATGAAGAACGAAGGATGAATATATCTGAATGAATAGAATGTTTGAATAATACAATTTATGAAAAATTAATTAAAAATTAATGAATTATGACCTTGAAACTTGACCTCTAAACTCCTCTGGGGTTATAATTGAGTCATAATAAACATTTGTGCAAAGTTAGAAGAAAATCCGTGTAAGTCTAAATTTTGCGGTAACTGGGACTTGAACCGCCAACTTTAAGCTCAGGGTTAAAAAAAAAAAAAAAAAAAAAAAAAAAAAAAAAAAAAAAATTATTGATATGCCTAATGTGTCATATGCACTTCCCACGAGACATGTTCCCCTTCACACAAAGATTTGAGGTGAAAATTGTATTCCCTCAGCTGGAATCGAACCTGGGACCTTTTAACTATGGGACCTGGGCTTAAGCCACTAAGCCACCACACCTGTGTTGAATAACATAACAAGAGAACTATATATTGCTATGGTGCTGTGGTCACAGCTAATCAGGGCCAATTGGTAACAGCTGTGTTACCTCTCCACCTTTAGAGCAGAGCGAAGCGCATGCCTCGAACTTCTGCCTCTCACACGCAAACCGTTTGTCTGACAGAAAAAATGAGCACACCGTGAGAATGAGAAGATTCCAATTAATATTCACTGTGCCATTTGGGTCTGTATTGTAAACAATTTGGTTAGGCCAGCAAGTTGAAAATGGAGTTCATTTCACATCCGATCATGGAGTGTTGCTCCATCCACTCACTGTTTGATTTTCATGTTGCGTGCCTTCAAACAAGGCTGTCTCATGAGAAAACTAAACATTTGTTGAAAAAACTGTTAGATGATTATGAAAGAGGGAAGTCGGCTGAATATTTATCTGTTTGAATTAAGTTTCTCGGATGAAGTATGAATGAGCAGAAGCGTTTGGCGTCATGTCCAAATGCTTCGCGTTTGGACCCTTTCCCTATTAATTAACATTGAGAGATTGTTTGTTTATTAAACCTTTAATATCTCTGAAGTTATACATTTTATGAAAAAATTGTGAATTATGAAAGTATGCTCCTGTGCAAGACGGACAGGAAGAACTTTGAATGGAGTTTCTACGATGAAGTATGAATGAGTAGGAACGATCATAATTCTGCATGAAATATTAAAATTCATAAAAGTTGAATTTATTTGAAATTTTGCAGTGTAGCAAAAAATTCTGAATCGTACAGATTAATGTCCTGAAATAGCTGAACAATTGAAGGCGTATATGAAGTTTGTGGGAATAAGTATGAATGAGTGGCCGGGATCTGAATATTTTTCATAAAACGTTGAAAAAATATGAAATTATGAATTTTTTTGAAAATGTTGAAATGGCCCATGGAAGCCCTTGAAGAGCTGAAAATGTTGATATGTTGAAGTTGTATGAAGGTTGAAGTATGTTGAAGTTATTGAACGCCAAAGAACGTACGGAATAATAATAATAATAATAATAATAACTAGAATTGCAATTCCTTGAAGAAATTGCGGTGTGAATGCTGACGCTAATGCTGAAGCTGATGCTGAAATTGACCCTTCACTGCTGAATGTTGATGAAGAACGAAGGATGAATATATCTGAATCAACAGAATGGTTGAATAATAGAATGTTTGAAAAATGTGGAATATTTGGAAGTTTGAATGGACTTTCTAGCTGAATTGAGGAATGAATTATGACCTTGAACTATGACCTCCAAAATGTAATCAGTTCATCTTTGAGTCAGAATCAACATTTGTGCAAAATTTGAAGAAAAACCGTGGAAGCGTTCATGAGAATGCAGTCACAAAAGGCAACGTCACAGTGACCTTGAAATTTGACCTTTGACCTCTAAACTCTTGTGATGTCATCTCTGAGTCATAATCAACATCTGTGCAAAATTTTAAGAAAATCCGGTGAAGTCTAAAATTTGGTGTTGGAACGGGGAATCGAACCCCCAACCCTGTGTTCAGCTCAATCAGGATACTACCATGTAATGTCCTGAAGGAGCTGAACATGTAGAATGTGGTATGAAGTTTATCGGATGAAAACTGACTGAGTAACCGCAACTTGAATTTTGTGTGTGTGTGTGTGTGTGTGTGTGTGTGTGTGTGTGTGTGTGTGTGTGTGTGTGTGTGTGTGTGTGTGTGTGTGTGTGTGTGTGGTATGTGTAGGGTGTGTGTGCGTGCGTGCGTGCGTGCGTGCGTGTGTGTGTGTGTGTGTGTGTGTGTGTCTCTGTCTGTCTGTCTGTCTGTCTGTCTGTCTGTCTGTCTGTGTCTGTTCTGTCTCTGTGTCTGTCTGTCTGTGTCTGTCTGTCTCTGTGTCTGTCTGTCTGTGTCTGTCTGTCTGTGTCTGTCTGTGTCTGTCTGTCTGTCTGTCTGTCTGTCTGTCTGTCTGTGTCTGTCTCTGTGTCTGTCTGTCTGTCTGTGTCTGTCTGTCTCTGTGTCTGTCTGTCTGTGTGTCTCTGTCTCTCTCTCAATGCAGCCTAAGGGATTGGAGTTTGACCTACATTTGGCCTATGATGTCATCGTTCAGGTGCACGTGCAGGGTGACCATGGTAACAGAGAGCTAATCAGTGTCAAGTGTAAACAGCTGGTAATCTACACACGTACAGACACTTCAGTCCCCAAAGGATCACACTGACAGGGGATTTCAACTGAACGCCTCTCCCTCCCTCTCTCTCTCTCTATGGATCCTAATGATTGGAGTTTGACCTACATATTAGCCTATGATGTCACAGACAGGTGCAGAGGTCTCTATAGTGATTGACAGCTAATCAGTGTGTTAATTGCAAACAGCTGTTATGCATGCAGTTAGTGATCTCTCCACCTCAGGGATGAAACAGAGAGGCGTTTTCAAATGAACGCTAAGCCCGAACTTCTGCCTCTCACACGCAAACCGTTTGTCTGACAGAAAAAATGAGCGTACCGTGAGAATGAGAAAATTCCAATTAATATTCAGTGTGCAATTTGGGTCTGTAGTGTAAACAATTTGGTTAGGCCAGCAAGTTGAAAATGGAGTTCATTTTACATCCGATCATGGAGTGTAGCTCCATCCACTCACTGTTTGATTTTGAGATTGCGTGCCTTCAAACAAGGCTGTCTCATGAGAAAACTAAACATTTGTTGAAAAAACTGTTAGATGATTATGAAAGAGGGAAGTCAGCTGAATATTTATATGTTAGAATCATGTTTCTAGGATGACGTATGAATGAGGAGAAGCGTTTGGCGTCATGTCCAAATGCTTCGCGTTTGGACCCTTTCCCTATTAATTAACATTGAGAGATTGTTTGTTTAATAAACCTTTATTATCTCTGAAGTTATACATTTTATGAAAAAATATTGAATTATGAAAGTATGCTCCTGTGCAAGACGAACAGGAAGAACTTTGAATGGAGTTTCTACGATGAAGTATGGACGAGTAGGAACGATCATAATTTTGCATGAAATATTAAAATTCATAAAAGTTGAATTTATTTGAAATTTTGCAGTGTAGCAAAAAATTCTGAATCCTACAGATTAATGTCCTGAAATAGCTGAACAATTGAAGGTGTATATGAAGTTTGTGGGAATAAGTATGAATGAGTGGCTGGGATCTGAATATTTTTCATAAAACGTTGAAAAAATATGAAATTATGAATTTTTTTGAAAATGTTGAAATGGTCCTAGAAAGCCCTTGAAGAGCTGAAAATGTTGATATGTGGAAGTTGTATGAAGGTTGAAGTATGTTGAAGTTATTGAACGCCAAAGAACGTACGGAATAATAAGAATAAATGCGCAGAATATCAAAGCTGTGAATGCTTTCAGCATTCACACCAATAAGAATAAATACGCAGAATATTAAAGCTGTGAATGCTTTCAGCATTCACACCAATAAATACGCAGAATATTAAAGCTGTGAATGCTTTCAGCATTCACACCAACTAGAACTGCAAGCAGTTTTGACCGGGGGCCAAGCCTCCGACGCAACTCGTCGTCAACCGCCGCGCCGGCCGCTCACTCCACGGAACCTGTGGATGTAAAGTTTTTGACCGTGGGATGTTCGGTGTGGGAGTTGTATAGGTATCGCTGTTTACGGATGAATTTCGCGAAACTGCCACGGTGGAACGATGCAGCTCAATTCACAGAACAAGTGGATGTCAAGTTTTTTAATGTGCGATGTTTGGTTGGCGAGTTATGAGCAAAAGTAGATTGTCAGCCTTGACAAAATGGCCGCCGGAGCTAATTGCACAATGTAATGTCAATGGACATGCTAGCTGAGATTAGCATTGCGCCAAATCTCTTTGACGGAAAAAAAAAAAATCTAATTTTATTAAAAAGTCCCTTAAACATTACTATTTCTTGGCCATATTTTTTATATAGACTCGTGTATGCCCCTTGATGCTTTCCCGTCAGTTTTAAGAAAATTCCTTTGGCCAATTAGGAGATATGAAATTTCCCCGTTAATGGCGCCCCCTTATGGCAAAACTTTCCGATTCTTTTTTGAACGCCACTAAGGGTTGCATCAACATATGTCTACAATGTGGACTTGATACGATGTATAGTTTTGGATTTATGAATATTTACGTACAAGGAAGTAACGGTTAGCTAATTTTCAAATATTCAAAGCGCTACCGTTTCGTTATCGATGGTCGGATCAAAATTCTTTCGAATGATTTTTTACCGTGTGGGTCGGTAGATGTTCTGTGCAAACTTTGGTGTCAATTGTCCAAAAATTGTGGGAGGAGTAGCGAAAAATCAGTTTTGCAGTTTTCGCGATTTTGCGAAAAATCTATAATATCGCAAATGGGCGTGGCCTATGCCAAATGATGCAGCTGACTCCAGTGAATATGTGTATATAAAGTTTTTGACTGTGGGACGCTCGGTGTGGGAGTTATGGCCCCAAACGCGTTTTCTTTGGTGTAGCGCCACCTAGTGGCCGGCATGTCTGAATTTTGTTGTATGCGTAGTCCGGACGGACCTGGATCTAGTCATGCAATTGGCATGTCTGCACCCTTTACGGTTTGGGCTGTGGACACAGTTTCAGCAGGGTAAGTATAACTAGAACTGCAAGCAGTTATTAGGGGGCCAAGCCTCCGACGCAACTCGTCGTCAACCGCCGCGCCGGCCGCTCACTTCACGGAATCTGTGGATGTAAAGTTTTTGACCGTGGGATGTTCGGTGTGGGAGTTGTATAGGTATCGCTGTTTATGGATGAATTTCGCGAAACTGCCACGGTAGAACGATGCAGCTGAATTCACAGAACAAGTGCATGTCAAGTTTTTCAATGTGCGATGTCTGGTTGGCGAGTTATGAGCAAAAGCAGATTAAAATCGCTGCCGGAGCTAATTGCACAATGTAATGTCAATGGACATGCTAGCTGAGATTAGCATCCCGCCTTTTTTCTTTGATGGAATTTTTTTTTTTTTAATTTTATTAAAAAGTCCCTTAAACATTAATATTTCTTGGCCATATTTTTTATATAGACTCGTGTATGCCCCTTGATGGTTTCCCGTGAGTTTTAAGAAAATTCCTTTGGCCAATTAGGAGATATAAAATTTCCTAATGTATGGCGCCCCCTTATGGCGAAATTCTCCAACATTTTTAATGAACGCAATTAAGGGTAGCCCCAACATAAGTCTAAAATTTGGACTTGATCCGACTTATGATTTTGGATTTATTAATTTTTTCGTAAAACGGAGCTAATCAACAAATATTTAAAACGCTACCGTTTCGTCATCGAAGGTCGTATCAAAATTCTTTCGAATAAGTTTTTTCCGTGTGGGTTGGTAGATGTTCTGTGCAAAGTCTGGTGTCAATTGTGCAAAAATTGTGGGAGGAGTAGCGAAAAGTCAGTTTTGCAGTTTTTGCGATATTGGGGAAAAAAATTCCATATACCAATGGGCGTGGCCTATGCCAAAAGATGCAGTTAACTCCAGTGAATCTTTGGATATAAAGTTTTTGACTGTGGGACGTTCGGTGTGGGAGTTATGACCCCAAAGGCGTTTTCCTTCGTTGTAGCGCCACCTAGTGGCCGGCATGTCTGAATTTTTTTGTATGCTGAGAATTCACGGACCTGGATCTAGTCATGCAATTCGCATGTCTGCACCCTTTACGGTTTGGGCTGGGGACGCAGTTCTAGCGGGCTTGGCCCCCTAATAATAATTCCTACAAAAACAATAGGGTTCCCTGCCGGCAGGGCTTGGGAACCGCGTTGCTCTGCAAAACGCGGTCCCAGCTCCTGCTCGGGCTTGGCCCCCTAATAATAAAACTAGAACTGCAAGCAGTTTTGACCGGGGGCCAAGCCTCCGACGCGACTCGTCGTCAACCGCCGCGCCGGCCGCTCACTCCACGGAACATGTGGATGTAAAGTTTTTGACCGTGGGATGTTCGGTGCGGGAGTTGTATAGATATCGCTGTTTACGGATGAATTTCGCGAAACTGCCACGGTGGAACGATGCAGCTCAATTCACAGAACAAGTGGATGTCAAGTTTTTTAATGTGCGATGTTTGGTTGGCGAGTTATGAGCAAAAGCAGATTGTCAGCCTTGACAAAATGGCTGCCGGAGCTAATTGACATGCTAGCTGAGATTCGGATTCCCGCCTTTTTTCTTTGACGGAATTTTTTTTTTCTTCATTTTATTAAAAAGTCCCTTAAACATTACTATTTCTTGGCCATATTTTTTATATAGACTCGTGTATGCCCCTTGATGGTTTTCCGTGAGTTTTAAGAAAATTCCTCTGGCCAATTAGGAGATATGAAATTTCCTAATTTATGGCGCCCCCTTATGGCGAAATTTTCCAATTTTTTTATTGAACGCAATTAAGGGTAGCCCCAACATATGTTTAAAATTTGGACTTGATCCGACTTATGATTTTGGATTTATGAATTTTTTCGTAAAACGTAGCTAATCAACAAATATTTAAAACGCTACCGTTTCGTTATCCATGGTCGGATCAAGATTCTTTTACATAAGTTTTTACCGTGTGGGTCGGTAGATGTTCTGTGCAAAGTTTGGTGTCAATTGTCCAAAAATTGTGGGAGGAGTAGCGAAAAATATGTTTTTCAGTTTTTGCAATTTTGCGGAAAATCTATAATATCGCAAATGGGCGTGGCCTATGCCAAATGATGCAACTGACTCCAGTGCATCTGTGGATATAAAGTTTTTGACTGTGGGACGTTCGGTGTGGGAGTTATGACCCCAAATGCGTTTTCCTTTGTTGTAGCGCCACCTAGTGGCCGGCATGTCTGAATTTTTTTGTAGGCTGAGAGGCCGGGGGTCTGAACTAATGATGCTAGTGGCATGTCCCAACCCGTTACGGTTTGGGCTGCAGCACCAGTTTTACACCGTTTTTCCGAGACAAATAAAAAGAATAACTAGAACTGCAAGCAGTTGTGAACGGGGGCCAAGCCTCCCACGCGACTCGGGATCGGGCGTGGTCGTCCGCGGCGCCGGCCCCTGGCTTCACGGAATCCGGGGATCTAAAGTTTTTGAATGTGCGATGTTCGGTGTGGGAGTTATAGGCCCAAACGCGTTTTCTTTGCTTTTTGTGGTTTTGGCGCCCCCTATGGATGACATTCGCAAAACTACGTTAGATAGAAAGATGCAGCTCAATGTACCGAACAAGTGGATGTTAAATTTTTCAATGTGCGATGTTTGGTTGGGGAGTTATGAGCAAAATGAAATTGTGAACCTCTCCATTGTAAAGACACTTTTTTGAATTTTCCCATTTTCCCGCCGAAAGACTTAGGAAATGGCGAAAAGAGGCAAAAAAATTGAAAAACTCTTTTTTTTAATAAGTCCGGCATACATAGGAATTTCTTGGCCATATTTTTTTTATAGACTCGGGTATGCCCCATGATAGTCTCCCTTGAGTTTCAAGAAAATCCCTTTTTTTTTTTTTTTTTGCGAATTTTCGCAAATCTTTAAAGCGCTACCGTTTGGTCTTCCGATGGTCGTAGAAAAAGTAATTGACCAACTTTTGCTCGTGGGAATCGGTAGAGCATAATGCCTTTGGTTTCGTCCAAATCAGGCGAAAACTGTAGGAGGAGTATGTTTTGGTGACTGACACAGTTTTTGCGATGTAGCGAAAAAAAATCCCATACGCAAATGGGCGTGGCCTATCTCAAAAGATGCAGCTGACATGTGGGCATCTGTGGATATAAAGTGTTAGACTGTGGGATGTTCGGTGTGGAAGTTATAGCCCCAAACGCGTTTTCTTTGCTTTTTGTGGTTTTGGCGCCCCCTATGGATGACATTCGCAAAACCATGTTCGATAGAGAGATGTAGCTCAATGTACCAAACCAGTGGATGTCAAGTTTTTGAATGTGCAATGTTCGGTTGGGGAGTTAAAGCAAAATCAAACTGTCAACCTCTCCATTGTAAAGACACTTTTTTGAATTTTCCCGCCAAAACACTTCGAAACAGGAAGTAAAAGTGAAAAACTCATTTCTTTAATAAGTCCGGCATACATAGGAATTTCTTGGCCATATTCTTTTTATAGACTCAGGTATGCCCCATGATAGTCTCCCTTGAGTTTCAAGAAAATCCCTCTTTTTTTTTTTTTTTACGGATTTTCGCAAATCTTTAAAGCGCTACCGTTTGGTCTTCCAATGGTCGTAGAAAAATTATTTGACCAACTTTTGCTCGTGGGAGTCGGTACAGCATAATGCTTTTGTTTTCGTCCAAATCGGGCGAAAACTGTAGGAGGAGTATGTTTTGGTGACTGACACAGTTTTCGCGATGTAGCGAAAAATGTATATATACGCAAATGGGCGTGGCCTATCTCAAAAGATGCAGCTGACTTGTGGGCATCTGTGGATATAAAGTTTTTGACTGTCGGACTTTCGGTGCGGAAGTTATAGCCCTAAACATGTTTTTCCTATGCTGTAGCGCCACCTAGTGGCCGTGAGGTCTGAAATTTTTTGTCTGCTTACGTACCATGGACCTGGATAAGCCATGCAAGTGGCATGTCCCAACCCTTTATGGTTTGGGCTGCAGCACCACTTTTACGCATGGAATAATAGGAATAAAAGGCCCAACAAAAACAATAGGGTTCCCTGCCCCGCAGGGCTTGGGAACCGCGTTGCTCTGCAAAACGCGGTCCCAGCCCTTCTCGGGCTTGGCCCCCTAACTAGAACTGCAAGCAGTTATTAGGGGGCCAAGCCTCCGACGCAACTCGTTGTTTTATGGCGCCCCCTTATGGCGAAATTTTCCAAATTTTTTATTGAACGCAATTAAGGGTAGCCCCAATATATGTCTAAAATTTGGACTTGATCCCACTTATGATTTTGGATTTATGAATTTCTACGTAAAACGTAGCTAATCAACAAATATTTAAAACGCTACCGTTTCGTTATCGATAGTCGGATCAAAATTCTTTTACATGATTTTTTTCCGTGTGGGTCGGTAGATGTTCTGTGCAAAGTCTGGTGTCAATTGTCGAAAGATTGTGGGAGGAGTGGCGAAAAGTCAGTTTTACAGTTTTCGCGATTTTGCGAAAAATCTGTAATATCGCAAATGGGCGTGGCCTATGCCAAATGATGCAGCTGACTCCAGTGAATATGTGGATATAAAGTTTTTGACTCTGGGATGTTCGGTGTGGGAGTTATATAGGTATTGGTATTTACAAGATATACACTTTGTGTGCTTTTGGCGCCCCCTTATGGATGAATTTCTCGAAACTTGGAATGTTGGAACAATGCAGCTCAATTCACAGAACAAGTGGATGTCAAGTTTTTTAATGTGCGATGTTTGGTTGGAGAGTTATGAGCAAAAACAGATTGTCAGCCTCTTTACTGTAAAGAGACTCTTTTTTGACTTTTTAAATTTGCCGCCGAAAACTGCAAAACTAATTTTCTTAATAAGTCCAGCCCACATTAATATTTCTTGGCCAAATTTTATATATAGAAGCGGGTATGCCCCATGCTGGTCTCCATAGCGTTTTAAGAAAATTCCTTTGGCCAATTAGGAGATATAAAATTTCCTCGTTTATGGCGCCCCCTTATGGCGAAATTCTCCAAATTTTTTATTGAACGCAATTAAGGGTAGCCCCAACATATGCCTAAAATTTGGACTTGATCCAACTTATGATTTTGGATTTATGAATTTCTACGTAAAACGTTGCTAATCAACAAATATTTAAAACGCTAACCGTTTCGTTATCGATGGTCGGATCAAAATTCTTTTAAATGAATATTTTCCGTGTGGGTTGGTATATGTTCTGTACAAACTTTGGTGGCAATTGTCCAAAAATTGTGGGAGGAGTAGCGAAAAGTCAGTTTTGCAGTTTTCGCAATTTTGCGAAAAATCTAATTATACGCAAATGGGCGTGGCCTATGCCAAATGATGCAGCTGACTCCAGTGCATCTGTGGATATAAAGTTTTTGACTGTGGGACGTTCGGTGTGGGAGTTATGACCCCAAACGCGTTTTCCTCCGTTGTAGCGCCACCTAGTGGCCGGCATGTCTGAATTATTTTGTATGCGTACACGGCCCGGACCTGGATCTAGTCATGCAATTGGCATGTCTGCACCCTTTACGGTTTGGGCTGTGGACAGAGTTTTAGATGACTACAAATAATAATAATAATAATCGCCACTAAAACAATAGGGTTCCCTGCCCCGCAGGGCTTGGGAACCGCGTTGCTGTGCAAAACGCGGTCCCAGCTCCTGCTCGGGCTTGGCCCCCTAACTAGAACTGCAAGCAGTTTTGACCGGGGGCCAAGCCTCCGACGCAACTCGTCGTTTTATGGCGCCCCCTTATGGCGAAATTTTCCAATTTTTTTATTGAACGCAAATAAGGGTAGCCCCAACATATGACTAAAATTTGGACTTGATCCCACTTATGATTTTGGATTTATGAATTTCTACGTAAAACGTAGCTAATCAACAAATATTTAAAACGCTACCGTTTCGTTATCGATAGTCGGATCAAAATTCTTTTACATGATTTTTTTCCGTGTGGGTCGGTAGATGTTCTGTGCAAAGTCTGGTGTCAATTGTCGAAAGATTGTGGGAGGAGTAGCGAAAAGTCAGTTTTACAGTTTTCGCGATTTTGCGAAAAATCTATAATATCGCAAATGGGCGTGGCCTATGCCAAATGATGCATCTGACTCCAGTGAATATGTGGATATAAAGTTTATGACTCTGGGATGTTCGGTGTGGGAGTTATATAGGTATTGGTATTTACAAGATATACACTTTGTGTGCTTTTGGCGCCCCCTTATGGATGAATTTCGCGAAACTTGGAATGTTATAACAATGCAGCTCAATTCACAGAACAAGTGGATGTCAAGTTTTTTAATGTGCGATGTTGGTTGGAGAGTTATGGGCAAAAACAGATTGTCAGCCTCTTTACTGTAAAGAGACTCTTTTTTGACTTTTTAAATTTGCCGCCGAAAACTGCAAAACTAATTTTCTTAATAAGTCCAGCCCACATTAATATTTCTTGGCCAAATTTTACAAATAGAAGCGGGTATGCCCCATGCTGGTCTCCATAGCGTTTCAAGAAAATTCCTTTGGCCAATTAGGAGATATAGAATTTCCTCGTTTATGGCGCCCCCTTATGGCGAAATTCTCCAAAATTTTTATTGAACGCAATTAAGGGTTGCCCCAATATATGCCTAAAATTTGGACTTGATCCGACTTATGATTTTGGATTTGTGAATTTCTACGTAAAACGTTGCTAATCAACAAATATTTAAAACGTTACCGTTTCGTTATCGAAGGTCGTATCAAAATTCTTTCGAATAACTTTTTTCCGTATGGGTCGGTAGATGTTCTGTGCAAAGTCTGGTGTCAATTGTCCAAAAATTGTGGGAGGAGTAGCGAAAAATCAGTTTTTCAGTTTTCGCGATTTTGCGAAAAATCTATAATATCGCAAATGGGCGTGGCCTATGCCAAATGATGCAGCTGACTCCAATGCATCTGTGGATATAAAGTTTTTGACTGTGGGACGTTCGGTGTGGGAGTTATGACCCCAAACGCGTTTTCCTTCGTTGTAGCGCCACCTAGTGGCCGGCATGTCTGAATTTTTGTCGTATGCGTAGTCCGGGCGGACCTGGATCTAGTCATGCAATTGGCATGTCTGCACCCTTTACGGTTTGGGCTGTGCACGCAGTTTTAGGGAGGTACAAATAATAATAATAACAATCGCCACTAAAACAATAGGGTTCCCTGCCCCGCAGGGCTTGGGAACCGCGTTGCTGTGCAAAACGCGGTCCCAGCTCCTGCTCGGGCTTGGCCCCCTAACTAGAACTGCAAGCAGTTTTGACCGGGGGCCAAGCCTCCGACGCAACTCGTCGTCAACCGCCGCGCCGGCCGCTCACTCCACGGAACCTGTGGATGTAAAGTTTTTGACCGTGGGATGTTCGGTGTGGGAGTTGTATAGGTATCGCTGTTTATGGATGAATTTCGCGAAACTGCCACAGTGGAACGATGCAGCTCAATTCACAGAACAAGTGGATGTCAAGTTTTTTAATGTGCGATGTTTGGTTAGCGAGTTATGAGCAAAAGTAGATTGTCAGCCTTGACAAAATGGCCGCCGGAGCTAATTGCACAATGTAATGTCAATGGACATGCTAACATTCCCGCCTTTTTTCTTTGACGGAAAAAAAAAAATCTAATTTTATTAAAAAGTCCCTTAAACATTACTATTTCTTGGCCATATTTTTTATATAGACTCGTGTATGCCCCTTGATGGTTTCCCGTGAGTTTTAAGAAAATTCCTCTGGCCAATTAGGAGATATGAAATTTCCTAATTTATGGCGCCCCCTTATGGCGAAATTCTCCAAATTTTTTATTGTACGCAATTAAGGGTAGCCCCAACATATGTCTAAAATTTGGACTTGATCCGATTTATGATTTTGGATTTATGAATTTCTACGTAAAACGTAGCTAATCAACAAATATTAAAAACGCTACCGTTTCGTTATCGATGGTCGGATCAAAATTCGTTTACAGGATTTCTTTCCGTATGGGTCGGTAGATGTTCTGTGCAAACTTTGGTGTCAATTGTCCAAAAATTGTGGGAGGAGTAGCGAAAAATATGTTTTTCAGTTTTCGCGATTTTGCGAAAAATCTATAATATCGCAAATGGGCGTGGCCTATGCCAAATGATGCAGCTGACTCCAGTGAATCTGTGGATATAAAGTTTTTGACTGTGGGACGTTCGGTGTGGGAGTTATGACCCCAAACGCGTTTTTCTTGGTGTAGCGCCACCTAGTGGCCGGCTGTCTGAATTTTTTTTGTAGCTGAGAGTCCGGGGCTCTGAACTAGTCATGCAAGTGGCATGTCCCAACCCTTTACGGTTTGGGCTGTGCACACCAGTTTTACCCGGCGAAAAATAAAAAATAAAATAATCCTTACTAAAAACAATAGGGTTCCCTGCCCCGCAGGGCTTGGGAACCGCGTTGCTGTGCAAAACGCGGTCCCAGCTCCTGCTCGGGCTTGGCCCCCTAATAAACGCCACTTAAAACAATAGGGTTCCCTGCCCCGCAGGGCTTGGAACCCGCGTTGCTGTGCAAAACCTGCGGTCCCAGCACTGCTCGGGCATTGGCCCTAATAAAAAAAAAAATCCTTACAAAAAACAATAGGGTATCCCATGCCCCGCAGGGCTTGGGAACCGCGTTTGCTTTGCATACAGCTGTGTCCCAGCCTGTCGATTGCTTGGCCCCCTAACTAGAACTGCAAGAGTTTATACGGGGGCCAAAGCCTCCGAAGCAATACTCGTCGTTTTATGGCGCCCCCTTATGGCGAAATTTTCCAAATTTTTTATTGAACGCAATTAAGGGTAGCCCCAAATATGTCTAAAATTTGGACTTGATCCCACTTATGATTTTGGATTTATGAATTTCTACGTAAAAACGTAGCTAATTACAAATATTTAAAACGCTAACCGTTTCGTTATCGATAGTCGGATCAAAATTCTTTACATGAATTTTTTTCCGTGTGGGTCGGTAGATGTTCTGTGCAAAGTCTGGTGTCAATTGTCGAAAAGATTGTGGGAGGAGTAGCGAAAAGTCAGTTTTACAGTTTTCGCGATTTTGCGAAAAATCTATAATACGCAAATGGGCGTGGCCTATGCCAAAGATGCAGCTGACTCCAGTGAATATGTGGATATAAAGTTTTTGACTCTGGGATGTTCGGTGTGGGAGTTATATAGGTATTGGTATTTACAAGATATACACTTTGTGTGCTTTTGGCGCCCCCTTATGGATGAATTTCTCGAAACTTGGAATGTTGGAACAATGCAGCTCAATTCACAGAACAAGTGGATGTCAAGTTTTTTAATGTGCGATGTTTGGTTGGAGAGTTATGAGCAAAAACAGATTGTCAGCCTCTTTACTGTAAAGAGACTCTTTTTTGACTTTTTAAATTTGCCGCCGAAAACTGCAAAACTAATTTTCTTAATAAGTCCAGCCCACATTAATATTTCTTGGCCAAATTTTATATATAGAAGCGGGTATGCCCCATGCTGGTCTCCATAGCGTTTTAAGAAAATTCCTTTGGCCAATTAGGAGATATAAAATTTCCTCGTTTATGGCGCCCCCTTATGGCGAAATTCTCCAAATTTTTTATTGAACGCAATTAAGGGTAGCCCCAACATATGCCTAAAATTTGGACTTGATCCAACTTATGATTTTGGATTTATGAATTTCTACGTAAAACGTTGCTAATCAACAAATATTTAAAACGCTACCGTTTCGTTATCGATGGTCGGATCAAAATTCTTTTAAATGAATATTTTCCGTGTGGGTTGGTATATGTTCTGTACAAACTTTGGTGGCAATTGTCCAAAAATTGTGGGAGGAGTAGCGAAAAAGTCAGTTTTGCAGTTTTCGCAATTTTGCGAAAAATCTAATTATACGCAAATGGGCGTGGCCTATGCCAAATGATGCAGCTGACTCCAGTGCATCTGTGGATATAAAGTTTTTGACTGTGGGACGTTCGGTGTGGGAGTTATGACCCCAAACGCGTTTTCCTCCGTTGTAGCGCCACCTAGTGGCCGGCATGTCTGAATTATTTTGTATGCGTACACGGCCCGGACCTGGATCTAGTCATGCAATTGGCATGTCTGCACCCTTTACGGTTTGGGCTGTGGACAGAGTTTTAGATGACTACAAATAATAATAATAAACTAGAACTGCAAGCAGTTTTTACCGGGGGCCAAGCCTCCGACGCAACTCGTCGTCAACCGCCGCGCCGGCCGCTCACTTCGCAGAGTCTGTGGATGTAAAGTTTTTGACCGTGGGATGTTCGGTGCGGGAGTTGTATAGGTACCGCTGTTTATGGATGAATTTCGTGAAACTGCCACGGTGGAACGATGCAGCTCAATTCACAGAACAAGTGGATGTCAAGTTTTTTAATGTGCGATGTTTGGTTGGCGAGTTATGAGCAAAAGCAGATTGTCAGCCTTGACAAAATGGCCGCCGGAGCTAATTGCACAATGTAATGTCAATGGACATGCTAGCTGAGATTAGCATCCCGCCTTTTTTCTTTGATGGAAAAAAAAATATCTAATTTTATTAAAAAGTCCCTTATACATTAATATTTCTTGGCCATATTTTTTATATAGACTCGTGTATGCCCCTTGATGGTTTCCCGTGAGTTTTAAGAAAATTCCTCTGGCCAATTAGGAGAAATAAAAATTCCTAATTTATGGCGCCCCCTTATGGCGAAAATTTCCAAATTTTTTATTGAACGCAAATAAGGGTAGCCCCAACATATGTCTAAAATTTGGACTTGATCCGACTTATGATTTTGGATTTATGAATTTCTACGTAAAACGTAGCTAATCAACAAATATTCAAAGCGCTACCGTTTCGTTATCGATGGTCGTATCCAAATTCTTTCGAAAAATTTGTTTCCGTATGGGTCGGTAGATGTTCTGTGCAAACATAGGTGTCAATTGTCCAAAAATTGTGGGAGGAGTAGCGAAAAGTCAGTTTTTCAGTTTTCGCGATTTTGCGAAAAATCTATAATATCGCAAATGGGCGTGGCCTATGCCAAATGATGCAGCTGACTCCAGTGCATCTGTGGATATAAAGTATTTGACTGTGGGACGTTTGGTGTGGGAGTTATGACCCCAAACGCGTTGTCCTTCGTTGTAGCGCCACCTAGTGGCTGGCATGTCTGAATTTTTGTGTCTGCGTACCAGGCACGGACCTGGATCTAGTCATGCAATTGGCATGTCTGCACCCTTTACGGTTGTGGGCTGTGCACGCAGTTTTAGGTGACTACAAATAATAATAATAACTAGAACTGCAAGCAGTTTTGACCGGGGGCCAAGCCTCCGAGCAACTCGTCGTCAACCGCCGCGCCGGCCGCTCACTTCACGGAACATGTGGATGTAAAGTTTTTGACCGTGGGATGTTCGGTGTGGGAGTTGTATAGGTATCGCTGTTTACGGATGAATTTGGCGAAACTGCCACGGTGGAACGATGCAGCTCAATTCACAGAACAAGTGGATGTCAAGTTTTTTAATGTGCGATGTTTGGTTGGCGAGTTATGAGCAAAAGCAGATTGTCAGCCTTGACAAAATGGCTGCCGGAGCTAATTGACATGCTAGCTGAGATTCGGATTCCCGCCTTTTTTCTTTGACGGAATTTTTTTTTCTTCATTTTATTAAAAAGTCCCTTAAACATTACTATTTCTTGGCCATATTTTTTATATAGACTCGTGTATGCCCCTTGATGGTTTCCCGTGAGTTTTAAGAAATTTCCTCTGGCCAATTAGTAGATATAAAATTTCCTAATTTATGGCGCCCCCTTATGGCGAAATTCTCCAAATTTTTTATTGAACGCAATTAAGGGTAGCCCCAACATATGTCTAAAATTTGGACTTGATCCGACTTATGATTTTGGATTTATGAATTTTTTCGTAAAACGTGGCTAATCAACAAATATTTAAAACGCTACCGTTTCGTTATCGATGGTCGGATCAAAATTCTGTGTGATAATTTCTTTCCGTGTGGGTCGGTAGATGTTCTGTGCAAAGTTTGGTGTCAATTGTCCAAAAATTGTGGGAGGAGTAGCGAAAAATATGTTTTTCAGTTTTCGCCATTTTGCGAAAAATCTATATATACGGAAATGGGCGTGGCCTATGCCAAATGATGCAGCTGACTCCAGTGCATCTGTGGATATAAAGTTTTTGACTGTGGGACGTTCGGTGTGGGAGTTATGACCCCATACGCGTTTTCTTTGGTGTAGCGCCACCTAGTGGCCGGCATGTCTGAATTTTTTTGTAGGCCGAGAATTCACGGACCTGGATCTAGTCATGCTATTGGCATGTCTGCACCCTTTACGGTTTGGGCTGTGGACACAGTTTTAGGCGGCGAAGTATAATAATAATAATCCTTACAAAAACAATAGGGTTCCCTGCCCCGCAGGGCTTGGGAACCGCGTTGCTTTGCATACAGCGGTCCCAGCCTGCTCGGGCTTGGCCCCCTAATAACTAGAACTGCAAGCAGTTTTGACCGGGGGCCAAGCCTCCGACGCAACTCGTCGTCAACCGCCGCGCCGGCCGCTCACTTCGCGGAATCCGTGGATGTAAAGTTTTTGACCGTGGGATGTTCGGTGCGGGAGTTGTATAGGTATCGCTGTTTACGGATGAATTTGGCAAAACTGCCACGGTGGAACGATGCAGCTCAATTCACAGAACAAATGGATGTCAAGTTTTTTAATGTGCGATGTTTGGTTGGAGAGTTATGAGCAAAAGCAGATTGTCAGCCTTGACAAAATGGCGGCCGGAGCTAATTGCACAATGTAATGTCAATGGACATGCTAGCTGAGATTAGCATCCCGCCTTTTTTCTTTGATGGAAAAAAAAAATATCTAATTTTATTAAAAAGTCCCTTACACATTAATATTTCTTGGCCATATTTTTTTATATAGACTCGTGTATGCCCCTTGATGCTTTCCCGTGAGTTTTAAGAAATTTCCTCTGGCCAATTAGAAGATATAAAAATTTCCTCGTTTATGGCGCCCCCTTATGGCAAAATTCTCGAATTTTTTTATTGAACGCAATTAAGGGTAGCCCCAACATATGTCTAAAGTTTGGACTTGATCCGACTTATGATTTTGGATTTATGAATTTCTACGTAAAACGTAGCTAATCAACAAATATTCAAAGCGCTACCGTTTCGTTATCGATGGTCGGATCAAAATTCTGTGTGATGATTTCTCTCCGTGTGGGTCGGTAGATGTTCTGTGCAAAGTTTGGTGTCAATTGTCCAAAAATTGTGGGAGGAGTAGCGAAAAATATGTTTTTCAGTTTTCGCGATTTTGCGGAAAATCTATAATATCGCAAATGGGCGTGGCCTATGCCAAATGATGCAGCTGACTCCAGTGAATATGTGGATATAAAATTTTTGACTGTGGGACGTTCGGTGTGGGAGTTATGACCCCAAACGCGTTTTCCTTCGTTGTAGCGCCACCTAGTGGCCGGCATGTCTGAATTTTTTTGTATGCGTACACGGCCCGGACCTGGATCTAGTCATGCAATTGGCATGTCTGCACCCTTTACGGTTTGGGCTGTGGACACAGTTTTAGATGACTACAAATAATAAAAAAAATCGCCACTAAAACAATAGGGTTCCCTGCCCCGCAGGGCTTGGGAACCGCGTTGCTTTGCATACAGCGGTCCCAGCTCCTGCTCGGGCTTGGCCCCCTAATAATCCTTACAAAAACAATAGGGTTCCCTGCCCCGCAGGGCTTGGGAACCGCGTTGCTGTGCAAAACCGCGGTCCCAGCTCCTGCTCGGGCTTGGCCCCCTAATAATAATCGCCACTAAAACAATAGGGTTCCCTGCCCCGCAGGGCTTGGGAACCGCGTTGCTCTGCATAACGCGGTCCCAGCCTGCTCGGGCTTGGCCCCCTAATAATAATCGCCACTAAAACAATAGGGTTCCCTGCCCCGCAGGGCTTGGGAACCGCGTTGCTGTGCAAAACGCGGTCCCAGCTCCTGCTCGGGCTTGGCCCCCTAACTAGAACTGCAAGCAGTTTTGACCGG
The DNA here is from genome assembly GCA_026122265.1 of Ammodytes dubius. NCBI lineage: Eukaryota > Metazoa > Chordata > Actinopteri > Uranoscopiformes > Ammodytidae > Ammodytes > Ammodytes dubius. The sequence goes on along the minus strand of JAOPFK010000197.1, from coordinate 17,562 downwards.
GGGCCAAGCCTCCGACGCAACTCGTCGTCAACCGCTGCGCCGGCCGCTCACTTCACGGAGTCTGTGGATGTAAAGTTTTTGACCGTGGGATGTTTGGTTGGCGAGTTATGAGCAAAAGCAGATTAAAATGGCGGCCGGAGCTAACTACACAATGTAATGTCAATGGACATGCTAGCTGAGATTAGCATCCCGCCTTTTTTCTTTGATGGAAAAAAAAAATCTAATTTTATTAAAAAGTCCCGCCCACATTAATATTTCTTGGCCATATTTCTTATATAGACTCGGGTATGCCCCTTGATGGTTTCCCGTGAGTTTTAAGAAAATTCCTTTGGCCATTTAGGAGATATAAAATTTCCTCGTTTATGGCGCCCCCTTATGGCGAAATTTTCCAATTTTTTTTTGGAACGCCAACAATGGTTGCATCAACATATGTCTACAATCTGGACTTGATACCATGTATAGTTTTGGATTTATGAATATTTATGTACAAGGAAGTAACGGTTAGCTAATTTTCAAATATTCAAAGCGCCACCGTTTCGTTATCCATGGTCGGATCAAAATTCTGTGTGATAATTTCTTTCCGTGTGGGTCGGTAGATGCTCTGTGCAAACTTTGGTGTCAATTGTCCAAAAATTGTGGGAGGAGTAGCGAAAAATATGTTTTTCAGTTTTCGCGATTTTGCGAAAAATTTATTTATACGGAAATGGGCGTGGCCTATGCCAAAAGATGCAGCTGACTCCAGTGAATATGTGGATATAAAGTTTTTGACTGTGGGAGGTTCGGTGTGGGAGTTATAGCCCCAAACGCGTTTTCCTTGGTGTAGCGCCACCTAGTGGCCGGCATGTCTGAATTTTGTTGTATGCGTAGTCCGGACGGACCTGGATCTAGTCATGCAATTGGCATGTCTGCACCCTTTACGGTTTGGGCTGTGGACACAGTTTCAGCAGGGTAAGTATAATAAAAAAAATCCTTACTAAAACAATAGGGTTCCCTGCCCCGCAGGGCTTGGGAACCGCGTTGCTGTGCAAAACGCGGTCCCAGCTCCTGCTCGGGCTTGGCCCCCTAATAATCGCCACTAAAACAATAGGGTTCCCTGCCCCGCAGGGCTTGGGAACCGCGTTGCTGTGCAAAACGCGGTCCCAGCTCCTGCTCGGGCTTGGCCCCCTAATAATCGCCACTAAAACAATAGGGTTCCCTGCCCCGCAGGGCTTGGGAACCGCGTTGCTGTGCAAAACGCGGTCCCAGCTCCTGCTCGGGCTTGGCCCCCTAATAATCCTTACAAAAACAAAAAACAATAGGGTTCCCTGCCCCGCAGGGCTTGGGAACCGCGTTGCTTTGCATACAGCGGTCCCAGCCTGCTCGGGCTTGGCCCCCTAAAAAATCGCCACTAAAACAATAGGGTTCCCTGCCCCGCAGGGCTTGGGAACCGCGTTGCTGTGCAAAACGCGGTCCCAGTCCTGCTCGGGCTTGGCCCCCTAATAATACGCAGAATATTAAAGCTGTGAATGCTTTCAGCATTCACACCAATAAATACGGTGAATATCAATGCTGTGAATGCTTTCAGCATTCACACCAATAAATACGCAGAATATCAACATTCACACCAAATACGGTGAATATCAAAGCTGTGAATGCTTTCAGCATTCACACCAATAAATACGCAGAATATTAAAGCTGTGAATGCTTTCAGCATTCACACCAATAAATACGTAGAATATCAATGCTGTGAATGCTTTCAGCATTCACACCAATAATAATAAATACGTAGAATATCAATGCTGTGAATGCTTTCAGCATTCAGCATGCTTTCAGCATTTTATTGGTGTGAATGCTTTCAGCATTCACACCAATAAAAGTGCCACTTTGCAATCTGTTAAAAAAAGGAGGAGCAATGCATTTGGCAAGACAGGGCAAGTGAACATGAGTTTTACAGTACTCCAGCATTAGTGGCTGCAATGAGCCTGTTTTGCACTGCACAGCTTTTCAAATCGGGGTTGCATGCTTGACACTGCCACTCTTAAGTCATGCTCAATGTTCAGCTGAGACCTGTACTTCGTTTTGAGTGAAGCAACAGCTGAAAAGCCTATCTCACACGGATAAGATGTGGCAAAGGGGAGAAGAATGGACACAGCTCTCTGCCCGATGAGTGGATACTCTCTCTCCACTCCAAACCAGAATTGAGAAAGAGTCTGAGTGGTGAACCTCAGCCTCAGGGTGGAGTCAGATGTCAGTTCAATAAACTGGTCCTCCTCAGCAGACATGAAATCAGCAGGTGTTGCATAGAATATAAATTAATAGGCTTACTTTATTTTTCATTGCATAATAAATACAAATACATCTGTTTGACAACAATCCATTCCAGTTAGTAAGTAGCATACAAAACAGATAAAATGCATGTATAATATATGAGTATAATATTCAATAAAATGTCAAAATACCAACCTGCTGCATTGAATGGATCCATAACCCAGTTGTACTGAGCACTGTTGATGGGGAAGTATTTGTGAAACAGTTCTCTCAGGGAGGAGATGTGTTGCTTGATGCAGGGGATCACTGTGGTGGCACCAGAATCGGTGGTTTCAGCAACCTCACCCAGGTTTTCAAAGGCATCAATATTTTGTTGGTCGAGGCGTCTGCCCCATGCCTCGAGCTTTCGGGAGAACGCAGTGATTTTGTCTGCCAGTTGGGGTATGTGCTTATCCTTGCCTTGGAGCTGAAGATTTAACTCATTCAGCTTGCCAAACATATCGCTGAGGTAGGCCAGCTTCAACAGAAATTGTTCATCACTGAACTTGCTTGCAGCCTCATGCATGCGCTCCTCCTCCAAAAAGATCCGAATCTCTGCCCTGAGCTCAAAGACGCGCGACAGCACTTTGCCCCGGGAGAGCCACCTTGCTTCGCTGTGAGACAGCACGGCTGTATGATCAGCTCCCATTTCCTCACACAGTGCAGAGAACAGTCGGGCTTTCAGTGGTCGGGTTTTGATAAAATTTACCGCGCTCACAACATCTGTCAAAACCTCATTGAGTTCGGGGCTGAGCTGCCTTGACGCGAGCGCTTCCCGGTGAATGATACAGTGTGTCCAATGCGCATTTGGCGCAACCCTCTTTATTAGAGCCTGCAGCCCGTTTCTTGACCCTGCCATGGTCTGTGCGCCATCAGAGCAAAAGCCCACACAGTTTTCCCATTTAAGGTCGTGTTCTTTGAGGAAACTGTCCATTATCTTGAACAGCTCATCAGCAGTGGCTCTATTTTTTATGTATTTGCAAAACAGCAAATCCTCGCACAGTGACTCGCCATTCACAAAGCGGACGTATGCGATGAACAGGCAGTCTTTATTGCTGTCAGTAGCTTCGTCCACTTGTAAAGCAAAACGACTTCCTTTTAATTTGTCTACGAGTTGTTCCTCAAGATCACTTGCAATGTCGCATATACGTCTCGCAACTGTGTCGTTTGACAGGGGGACAGCTTTTAATTTAGCTGCGCTTGTCTCGTCAAGCATGACTGACACCATGTCTATTGCAGCGGGGAGAATGAGCTGCTCAGCAATTGTGTGTGGTTTTTTGCATTGTGAAATTCTGTATGCAACTCTATATGAAGCCATTTGAGCTTTACTGTTTACTGATGCAGCTTTTATCATGCGTTTCTCCTGTTGACGGTACTCTGCCAGTTTTCTTTGAAAGAAATCAAGTGGCTTATTGACTTGATTGGGGTGTGTGGTCTCTAGGTGTCTCTTTAATTTGTTGGGTCTCATGCTGTCTGCTGCTAGCGGTTTTAGACACAGAACACACAGGGGTCTCTCCTCTGCCGTGAATCCAAGAGCAAGATACCCTTCATCATATTTTCTTTTCGGTTGGCTTTTTGGTTGATTAGGCCCGTCAGATGTTTGTTTCTCTGCAGGCGCTGGCTCTGGCTCGACAACCTTTGAGGTGCGTGTCACAAATGTATCCATTTTGTGTAATTGTGGTCCACACACTAGACTAGCGGCTAGCTAGCCTGTTACCCATCCGCGCGAAAGTTTGTTCCGCTTAGCCCCGCCCCCATTAGTTACTGTTGCTATGTCTGTCAAACTTTCGCTCCTACCTAAAAATTAAAAGCCTACAGGAAAAATAAGTAATTTACATTTATTTATATAGCGCTTTTCACAGACAGAAACACAAAGTGATTTACAGTGTATATAGAAAATTAAAGCATAGTAAAAAAAAAAAAATCTAAGAATATAATTTTTTAAAAAAAGTGAAATTTCCTCCCGTTCCTCGCGCCCCACCTGTCATGTCTCTATTCCCCACCAGTGTGGCGCGCCCCACACTTTGAGAAACGCTGGACTAATGTAACAACCGTTTGTAAGGCAACTAAAGAAAAAAGTTTTCATCCGCTCTCATTTTCAGTGAGTGCTCAAAGCTAACGTTTCACTTATAGTAGCCTAACTGTCGTGTTTTATGGTGATTTCAGAATCCGATGTCAGTCTCCCACTCAACTGCAACCAGTGCCCCACCAAGGAGGCTGCAGTGAGCTTCACAGAGAGGATATCAGACCCCTACCTCAGCAGCATCCCATCCAGGCTCTGCTAATACTATGTCCACCTTTACACTGCAAATAATCTGGCACTTGCCTAGATTTTAAATCTTATAATTAGACATCATAGATAATTTGCCTTGTTTTAAAATGTATTTACTTATTTTGAGTTAGTCATTTTACAGTATAATCTTAAATTGAGTATAAAATATATTTTATATCTGGTTTAGTCTAGGAATCTTAAAGCGGATTGAATAACTCTTAAAATCAGCTAAATTAGTTCTCAACTTGTTTCAAGATTCAGTGATTCTTAAATCAAGCAACTTGTTTTAAGAATCACTGAATCTTGAAACAAGTTGAGAACTAATTTAGCTGATTTTAAGAGTTATTCACTACAACTTGAATGTTGCTTGATTTAAGAATCACATAAAAGGCATCAATGACTTCAAACATGTTGAAACAAAGAAACTATACAACATGATACAATTACACATTTAAGATGCAACAGATGTTCAACAATGATCCTATTTTGGTGTTTAAAATATTGAGATAGCTGATTCTGTATTATTTAAATTTTTTGTCGGTTTTTCACATGATATGCTATGATACTTTAAATAGTATGTCGGGGACCCCCCTTTTGATCAAACCCTTTATGGCAAAGTAGTTGTGTATCAGATCACGAAAACTGCAATGGTGAGGGAAAAACCATAAAAAAAAACACAACAAATACAGATGAAAGACATTTTTTTTATTTATATAAACGTGATAAAAATCACATCACATCATTTTAAGTTTTCCAGTTTTTCCAAACAAATTTGTCAAAAGGTAAGGACTTCTTCAGCCCAATAAAGAATTCTCTTCAGAAACAGCTGTTAACTTTTGACACTGCAATAAGATATGAGTGTGGTTTTGAAAAAAAACATATATATATAAAAAAAAAAAAAGGAAATACATTCCGAGAACATGGGACCATTAAATTGTGTGTGAAAAACAGATACACATCAGCTATACTGACACTGATGATTCATAGCATTTTTTTTGTTGACTGCTGAGATCAGTTGATCAACCAATACATGTGTATCCCTAATCCTCAGGCTGATGTCTATTGGCAATGATATCACAAATACTGTATTTTATTGGCACAAACTCACTTTCTCTGAAACTAACAGAAAAGTATGAAGTGTAATCAATGAGCTCATGTACAAATTCTGTAGCCTGGGCAAGAGTGGGAACTGCCACTTCATATGCCAATAATTCTTGATTAAAATTCAAAGTTTCATAGCGCTGGAACTCAAACGCAACAACAGTGGAATCAATCAGAAAGATATCCTTAATCAGTCCAAACACAGGGAGAGTGTCATTCACATCAGCAATAATCATAGACTTCCGACTGATGTACTTATTGCCATTGAGGATAAACCATTTCACTGAGACAATAGACTGCATGACATCCAATCCCAAGAAATCTCTGACTTTTCTTTTAACATATTCAGTATTTGTAACAGCTGACACAGGCCCTGATTCTCTTTCATTTGCAAAAATTGGATGCTCAAAACCTATGTCATTCTGACAACATTCAAGAAACTGATTGTGGTTTGCTAGTGATTTACACACATTTTTGAAATTTAACTTAGAGGCCCATTGCTTAAAATAGGAATGCTTTGCCTCAAAGCGAATGCACATACTCCTTATTAAAGGACCAAGGGATATGATTTGACTAGGAAGATGCAACATGTAATGCTGCTTGGGTATTACATTGGCGTCTGGGAAAAGTTGTTTGAACTGATACAGGTGTTGCTCAATCATACTTTTGAGCAACAATACAGTTTGTAAAGAAATAGTGGGAGCCAGGACTATTTGTACTATCTCAATTAACTTCATAATAAATGTAACATACTCATTGTCCACACCACTCAAAAGAAAAGGTAATATTTTTAAAAGTATAAACATCTGCCCACAAGTCTGTTTCAATTTGTTGTCATTAGCTGCTAGAGTGTTGACACTGATAGGACAAGGTTTGTCCCGTATATCAAGAGGTGAGTAAGGAAAGTTTTTAATGGCTGCGTTAAACTCATGTAAATCTATTTTTCCTAACAGAATAAGGTGTTTTAATACAAGCTTAACTTCCATTGGTGCGACACCTTCGAAAATAACATGCATTATGTCCTGGGGAGTTTGTCTGATCAGATCAAATGCAGGAACATCAACTAGTCTGCTTCTTCTGTTAATTCCATAAGTTGTTTTGAGGGATGCTTTCAAGACATCTGTGCTTGCTTTGTCTATTTCAAGACACTGACTGATGTGGTTCTCCATAGTTCTTTTAACAAAACTATTCTCGTCAAAAAAACGTTGCATATCTTCAAAGTCACATTCACAGTGTCTACATTTGCTATGAGCAAAACCGACCCCCTCCTTAAAGCCAGCAAGCTCGTGTTGGGCAAGTGTGTCTCCACATACGGCTATCACAGCACCAAACAACTCAGTTTCACCATTTTGTGTTTCAATCCTTACACCATTGTAAAGCTGTGTCAGATCCTCAAGAATTCTATTTAGTACAACATCAACACCACTCTCTGAAATATCTTTTGCATTTGCAATAGCAAGGAGTCGTATTGAAGCCAACTTAGACCTATATTTTGGATCAATATTACCTAAACTATAATAAAACATAAGCAATTTATTTGCAGAAGCATAGGAGCCCAAGGGATTACATATTTGGATTTCATCTGTGTATAGTATTATTTGCAATGCATTCGGCCTTTGAGAATATAAAGGGTGAGAGGTAAAGAGGGCCCCATCACTAAAATCATAGAAGAATCCCTCTGGGCTCCTTTGTGGTAAAGTGTTCAACATGGTAAAGATTCTGGAATTGGTCAATAATTGCTTAAGACTTTGAATTAGGGGTATATAGTAAAACACTTTGTTTCTTATGGACATGACCCGTGAACGACCTCGCTTTACCCAACAAATCTTCTGGGACACTACTACTTCCTCTGGGTCAACTGGATTGAATAGTTCCCGAATGGCCCTATTCTGTCCATATGCAGTTGTGGAGAAAGGATCTGTGAACTTATCAAACGTGGCCAAAGCCGCATCTTGAAGCCGAGTGGCCGTGTCGGGATTCTCTTCAAACACCCTTCTCATTCTCTCTCTCAGCGTACCCAGGAGAACAGCTTGGTATTGTTGCACCCCTGAGATGACATTGTTGACGGTTCTCTGTGAAAATATTTGAAATTTATATTATTTTTTCCTGCACTATAAATCCATCCAAGAAGTCCACAATACACAACTAAAGGCCATGCCATAAACTATGTTTGTCTCAAAAATCACCTCACCTATGATCAGTTCATCTCATACCATCCATACATTCAACCACAGCATGTGGAAGTTTATATTCAATTTCGTTCAAGAATTGATAATTTTGTCAATGTTAACGTATGGGCACCGAACATATTTAGAAATTGTTCTAAAGTTGCAATTTTCATCCTGTAGAAGACTTTAAAGCTCCCATATTATACACTTTTCGGTACTATTATACACCATATTATATGGTCTTAGTGGTCCCTAATACGTTTTTCTTTAATTGTTTGCTGACAAAAACTTTCAGATAATTTATTGTACTATGCTGATGTTCAGCTAATCTCACAATGGCCTATTTTTAAAAAAAGAGCTGCAGCTCCCCTCGTAAATATACAATCTTTGAGCTGCTCCCGCCCCCTGTCCGGGAGCGAAGCCAGATACGCCTCGCCCTCTGTCTGTCAGGGCCGTGGACCAATAAGAAATAGGGGTGTGGGCTGCACAGTGGAAGCTTCTGGCTTTCCAGTTTGTGAGGTCAGAAACGAGGAGAATTCTGACTGGAGTATATTGGGGGGAGGGGTGGGGGTTTCAGAAAGGGGGAGAGTGAGAAAAGGAGAGATTGTTATTTTTTAAAATATTTTGGCAGTCTCTAGGCACACCGTGGACGCATGGATATGTTAGAACACATTTAAAAAGTGCATTTAGCATAATATGTGACCTTTAATAAAAATAAAAAAAGAAGATATATACTCGATTACTCTCAGCCAGAGGCATGACATGACTCGCTCAGCAGGAAATATGTTCGGTGCTACGTTAACATTGATAAATGATTGATTCTTAAACAAAAGTGAATATAAACTTCCACATGCTGTGGTTGGGTGTATGGATGGTATGAGATGAACTGATCATAGGAGAAGTGGTTTTTGAGACTAACATATTATGATAGATTATCACTTTAAGCACACAAAGGGACTGCCATTATAAACAAATACAATATTGTGTAACATCCTGGTCCATTAGAACAAACTTACCTGTGACAAGTGGCACTCTTCGCGAACACTGACTGCAAAAGCTGCCGCAGATCTGGCAATATCAGGTTCTTCCTTTGGAGAATAATAATAAGAAGCATTTTTTTCATAATCTAGGAGACAAACACAATTATTTTGTTTGACTTAAACCAAAGCTGTTTGTTGTAACTTATTGTTAAAAAAGAAAAAAAAAAAATTACAAGATCATTTGGTGACTCCAAATTTTAAATCAATGATTTTTTGGAAAAAGTCCCATTCCATTCCCAATTTTGCTTATTACTTTCAAACTCATGATGTCTCTCTGCAGACACTATCTGTTATTACATTGTTTTTTGTGTATTTCTTTGTGAAACTGTTATAATCCAAAATGTTGCTGTGTTCTATTCCATTTTGTGTTGCCTTTGCTCTGCACTTTGTAGCATCAAAATTAATTTAGAAATAGCTAAATCAGTTAGAATTAATTTACTTAGGTAACAGAGGTCAAAATACATTGTAATGTTAAGTTAGTTTGACACTTACGTGGACAGGGCAGTCAACAACCTGAGGCTGCTGTGTTTCATGCTGAGATGGGTCAGGAGGTATTTCAGTGCTGGTTGCTGCAGACAGAGGTAGAACAGGCGGTGTTTCCGCAATGCTGGCTATTTCATCAGTGATACTGTTGGAAAAAACCGCCAGACCAAAGTTCTGCAACCCCAAAGAGTGGGATGTGGGGTTCGCTCTCCATTCGCTTGGCGGGCACGCAGTCGTCAAATACAGGGGGTGCGTCCGTTTAATATGGCGAAAGAACGAGTTGTAAACTCTGAAGTCCTGGTCACAGCCATCAATTCCACAGTAAACCCAAAAGTCCGGACTACGACTATGAACTGAATTTATGTGGCTAAGAAGCACCTTTACACTTAAACCAACAAAGACCACACATATCATGCATCTCCAAGTAGCCATGATGAACCCTCTGCCTTCGTCAACTTCTTCTTCTTCGTTTTGTTTTTTGGCGGTTGCCAAACACTTCTTCTTCTCTTGTGTTTAACGGCGGATGCATGATGGGAAGGAAAAGGTATTTATTTTTCTAATTACTATTTTTATACTAAATTACATACATTTAAATCAACCGATTATAAGGCTCAATGTGATATTTTAAAACGTAGTTTTAATATTTTATGTATTTTTTAGTATTTTCTGCGCATGCTCAGTTACTGATGTCAGTCATTTGCGCCTAGAGTGGTTGAGGCGTGGAGGCGTGGACATATAAAGAGGCGATTTCCGGTGGTTTCCCGCTTTGAAACAAAAGGCTAAACAACTCGTGGTGCAGTCTTTCAGCCGTGGACAAACATTCAAGGTAAGTACTTAACCTACTTAACCCAGAAACACCTTTTTATTCGAAGATAAAACCGCGGTTAACACAAGTAGCCGCACTGTAATGCATGAAGGCGGCTGGTCGCAAGCTAGCTATCATTAGCCTTTGTCCGCTTCTGCTAACGTTAGCATCCTTTGGCTCTGTATTTTTTCAGGTACGCAGGCGTGCATGGAAAGTGAGCCGGAGAGGCCCGGTAACCTAAGATGGAGTTCGATGGCACTATATTGTCGGTTTTGGAAGGTAAATCATGTTTTATATCCATGTTAACTAATTATATTACTTTTTATTATATATCCATACAAATGGTAGTGCACGTGTACACGTTGTAACAGTCAGTTTTATAACATCTAGCGCCAGTAGGTGGCGCCTCCTTTGTCTGTTGTGTAATGTAATGTTGAACATGAAGAAGAAGACGTGCATGTGCTCCTCCGCTCTGCTAACTCTGCAGTTTGAGTGAAGTCTCAGTTTTATATTCTTTAAATTGTAATGAGTTGGTGTAGGCAGGATTCTTGGACTATGTTCCTGAACGCATGTATGCTTAATATATATAGTGCCGTAGAGACCTGGCTTGATATGGTCAATTTGTAATAAAAGTACCGTGAGGAGAATCCCACAAGTTGCCTACCGAGTCTTCATGCTAACCGGAGCTATTGCTATCAGACCATAACCTGCAACATTCACCGTTGCAATGGTTTAGGGAAAATCAATTAAACAAACACCTTTATTAAAGTTTGAAATATGTTCTGGAGACACGCATTCATCAGTTTTACATATAAAAAAATATTGGGGGTTTATAAAAGCTAGTCTTTAGAATCGGTCTGTCCCTCACTTTGTGTGTGCGCTTATGCTTGTGTGTGTCAGACGCTACAGACAGAAGCGCGCACACACACTGGGAGTTGCCATAGTGCTCCAATCACAGCCAGGTAGATGAGCAATAACCTAAATATTCCAGTTTCCCAGTTGACATGCCTTGAGTTAAACGCCCATACTTTGTATCACCTGTTCAACATGCTTAAACATGGACATGTAGTAAGCCATTAGGCTATGTTCAGTGTGTGTGTGTGTTAGTGTACCGGAGCATAGTTCATGTCAACTGTGTTTACAGGCCACCATGTAATGATGTCACGGTTAACCATGTTCATGAAAGCAATTCATATATTTGCCTTTACAATGTGATGGAGTGAAATACAAAGTGGAATTAGTTACATCAAGGACAAAATATAGCTAAAACAAGTTTATTAAAGACATTATCTTGTCTTGCCTTCTAATTGGACTAAGTTTTTAAATGAAACCGACGTATGTATATGTGCTCACAACATGCAACCACAACCTGGCTAATATACATATATAGTAACTCATCATGTGACTGGAAGCTCGAAAATGTCTCATCTGAAATAAGATATGTTTTATCAATTACAGCCGCCGGCATTGATGAGGAGGCTTTGAAAACCCTTAGCCGGGATGACCTGAAAGATCTTTTTCCTGGCCCAGAGAATTTTCTCCGAAGAAAGAGGCTTTGGGATTTTATCAATGAAAAGGTACATACACATAGGATGGGATTTACGATAAAAGATGATGTGTAAGAAAAGAAACAGATTCTAATAATCCATTCTCCTGTCCAGTTAATGGTTACATATTTGGAAGTTCTCCAGTGTTTTATTGCTATGCCTAATATTGACTACAATTACTTTCTAATATAATTGTCTTGTAATTTCACATAGGATGGGATTTACTGTGCAAATGTTCTCATGATCAATGTTTTTAATTGTATTTTTATATTTATTTATCCCCAACAATTGTAATAGTGTGACAGCACTACTGACAAAGATGACAGCACTTGTGGAAGTGAAAGTTGGATTTTACCCTCAACTAGTCCCATCCCAGCATGCCAGCCTCAAGCTCCCACTTCCATATCCAAAACGGCTGACAAAACCTTGAAAATGCCAGACCCACCAGAGTATGTGTTGTACACGGATTCAGAGCTGGATATGATGCGCAGTCAGTACTTTGCATTGCTCCGCAATGGAAAGGAGAAGGACTGTACGCTTTCTAAGGAGCTCTGCTGCAGACTCATCCGGAACACAGTCACCAGCATGGTTGCGATCCTGCGTGCTAGTCCCATGGGAGAAGAAGTAAAATACCCCTCCAAAGTTGAGATAAAAGCAATGGCACAGAAAATTGTCAGCTATTACCCCATGTTACGTGATGCTAACACTAATATGCCATATGTAAGTAATTTGTTTCTCTTTAATAAAAAACAAGCGTTATGAGTGGGATCCAAGACAACAACTTAAGCATTTTTTTTTAACCACAGGTTACCATCTACACCAAAATGTACAAGCGACTTCAAAATATGAGGTCCCCAAAGAAGAGGCAGGGCTCCATGCCGCAACGAGGCTCGGCCAAGAAGACTCTGTTCAGGTCGACGGAGACACATGGAGACGCAAGTGATGCAAGTGGTGAGACAAGTGGTTCCAGTGCTGACACCATACTATTTGAGAGCAACGATGACCTCAGCGAGGACAACTCCAGTGCAGGTATGTTCTTAAAGTTGGAAAAAGTAAAAGTGTGCAGTCACGGACCGTACTGGTTTCTCTACATCCATAAAAAATGGATTGAGACTGCATTAATGTGCTTCCCTGTTAGTTTTCAAATACTTAAATTTAATTTTTTTTCAATTATTTTTCCCACAAAAAGCTTCCCCACTCCAGCTACCCTCCAATGTGCAAAGGAAGCCCAACAATAGCAGCTCATCCACATTATCCAGGATTGTGACAGCTTCACCAACTACATCCAGGACTGTGACAGCTTCACCAACTACATCCAGGACTGTGACAGCTTCACCAACTACATCCAGGACTGTGACAGCTTCACCAACTACATCCAGGACTGTGACAGCTTCACCAACTACATCCAGGACTGTGACAGCTTCACCAACTACATCCAGGACTGTGACAGCTTCACCAACTACATCCAGGACTGTGACAGCTTCACCAACTACATCCAGGACTGTGACAGCTTCACCAACTACATTTGCAGATGATGGTAAGCCCGTCTTCGCTCTTTGCCCCCTTTCAGCCTGCTATCCATGATATATCTTGATTTTTAGATTAAAGGCCTACTTCACCGGTTTGAATATGAAGGTGTATTGAATTCTGAGATCCTATGTAGTATAAATGTGCGAAAAAAAATTAAATCGGTTCATCTTAGCCTGAGAAAAGGCAGAAAGAGTGTTTTTTTTTTAACCCTATATTTCTCTTTCTCGTGACATCACAGAAAGAGAAATATAGGGTTAAAAAAAACTTACTTTGTAAATATTACTGTGATGTCTTTTACTGTGACATCACAGTAATATTTACAAAGTAAGTTTTTTTTTTTAAACCCTATATTTCTCTTTCTGTGATGTCACGAGAAAGAGAAATATAGGGTTAAAAAAAAACACTTTCTGCCTTTTCTCAGGGTAGGATGAACCGATTTAAAAAAATTTTTGCACATTTATTTTATACTACATAGGATCTCAGAATTCAATACACCTTCATATTCAAACCGGTGAAGTAGGCCTTTAAATTACTTCCAAAAATATATCCATCGGCTCAGTCATTGTCTACATTGATGTGAATAATGTTTAAACAAATTACTTTTTGGTCTAACTGAACTTGATTTGACCCATTATTTTACTAACAAGCATTTCAACATGCATTTAACCTAAGTTGTGCATCATTATGCATTTATTTTGTATTAGGGCTAATGAAATGAATAAAGTAAATTAGCAATTTGTCAATTTAATACTTAATTAAGAAATTGCTTTACTGAAGCTTTTATTACCTTAACACTTGAGTTTGGTAAAAATATTACTTCTGATAGTGTACTTTATATGGATTTTGCAAAATCTAGTGGGGGAACTAGTTACGAATAGGGAAACATACTTTTAAAGATAAAGCAGTACGATAAAAGATGATGTGTAAGAAAATAAAACTGATTCTAATAATCCATTCTCCTGTCCAGTTAATGGTTACATATTTGGAAGTTCTCCAGTGTTTTATTTAACCCTTGCTATGCCTAATATTGACTACAATTACTTTCTAATATAATTGTCTTGTAATTTAATCATATAAATGAACTTTGATTGCTCTTCTCTGTCAGTGTAAAAGTGTTTACTTTGAAATGTCTTTGTCTGACTCCCCTTTTCCTGTGTTATCAATTTTAGCACGCAAAGACAGTCTGAAGATGCAGGCGAGGCACTACCGAACTTTGAGCAACATGTACAAGAAGCCCAATGCAAGACCCAACTTCAGTGATGTAGCTCAACTATTGGACCTTGAGGTTCAGGCCAGACGTGCTTTCATTGATGCAGATGTTACAAGGGAAGAAGACCGACCCCAAAAAATCTTTGAGGCATACCCATGTTTTAAAGACATTCGAAATGTAAGTTTTTTTTTTTTAAACTACTTTGGCTTGAATGATTTGCTGTTGTCTGTCTATGCTGCCTTTTTTTAAGCTTGGTCAGTGGTTGAATAACTTAGCAAAATGTTGTCCCAGGTAATGGATGAGCTGCGCCGCATCGTTGATAGCACCAACCGCAAATACATAGAGGAAATGAAAGGGAGATGGGCAGCCTTTTGTGCTAAGGTGCAGTTCTATGGCGTGTGGAAGAAAGCCCTGAAACCACCTTTTCCCTTGGATGTGCGTGGAGGTAAGTTGCTGTTCTATACCAAATTTTATCATCGGTTCAAACAATTCCATTAAATGCAATTTCTCTGTTCCACAGTGGATTTCTCTATCGCCCTTTTCAATGCACTCCCATTGCTTTTCCCCTCACAAACTCCACCACCTAAGCGGCTGGGAAATGCCACTGAGGCTCTCTGTCATATCCTCAAGGTGAGAATTTTGTTGGTCCTTTACCAGCCACTGTAATGTTTCCTTCATTTACTCACAGTGCATTTTGTGCACCCCTAACATAGCAATATTCATGCTCACAGTTCATAAATTTAAAATTTCAACAAAGTTCAGTCCTCAACTTAAGTAATTAATGTTAATTTCTTCTGTTTCAACATGCATCAGTTTGAGCATTCTGTTATTGCACTTGATGCCATTCATTTGTTGCAACCTGATCAATTAATCAATGACTGTTCAGTGAACATACTCTCTTAAGCAGTTGATGCACAGCATGTTAACACTCCACCATATTGTCCCTATCGTTCTGTTCCAGCCTGGCGAGGACCCTGGACTCTACCTGGAGAAGCGGCCTATCTCCTCCCCGGTGCTGCTTTTTGATGGAACGACCTGCATCGTTGCCGTGGGAAACAGGCCAGTGTGCAACCTCCCCCAGGAGGATTTTTGGGAAGGAATTTTGGTGTTAATGGCATACTACTACACTTTGCACTTGACATACCCAAAATGTGTTGCAACGGTCCTCTCTGTCATTCAGACCGTGGTCATTTGTGATGCCATCCATGATCAAGACGCAACTGGCGCATATAAAAAAGCAATAGATGAATGGAACTCGTTCATTGAAAAGTAGTATGAATGGATTTTGCTGTGTTTTAGCTTGTTTAGCTTGTATTGTTCATAACTTAACACAAGTTGTCCCGAGTCTAAAAAGAGTGTCTAAAAAGAGTTTCTAAAAAATACATGTAGCAGAGGTCCCACACATCCTTAAAAGTTATTTGTTGTATTTTCTGACATACCCGAGGATTTTGTGACGTATTAGTTGTACATTTGTTGGATTTTATTATGATGGAACCCTGACGATGTTTAAATAAATGTGGATGTTAATCATGCAGTCCTGGCTGTGGTTTCAGTATGTCAGTCAAGAAATAAGTACTGGTTTTAAGGTTTTGGGTCTAGTTTTAAGATGAGACAACTTAATATACTTAAACTTAGTATTTTTTACTTTAAATATAATTTTTATTCAATGTTTTCAATCTGTAATTGCTACAATTAGGGGGGGATTATTTGCTTATATTTAGTTCAATTGAAAGTAATTTAATCTAAAACTAAGCATTTTCATCTTATTTTTATCACTGTATTTGCTTATATTTTGTATATTTCCCTTATTATTGGGCTTATTAAATTCAATTTCAAGTAAATTAATCTAAAACTAAGCATTTTCATCTCATTTTTATCACTGTATTTGCTTATATTTTGTATATTTCCCTTATTATTGGGCTTATGAAGTTCAATTTCAAGTAAATTAATCTAAAACTAAGCATTTTTATCACTGTATTTGCTTATATTTTGTATATTTCCCTTATTATTGGGCTGTATTTAGTTCAATTTCAAGTATATGAATCTAAAACTAAGCATGTTCAGCTTATTTTTAACACTTTAAATACTACTTATTTCAAGATTTGAAAATCTTACTTTAAGATATCTTATCAAGTAAAATTTACTCGCTGCATGGACAGATAATTTGACTAGTTTTAAGTAGATTCTCCTCAAATGTAGTGCTTATATCTTATATTCAGTCCACCCTTTTTTGCAGTGTAGACCTATTGTAAATATTTTGTTTGTAGCTCATCCTTTATATCTTATCTTTATCATGTTCGTATATTGGACATTTTACTTTTAAGAAGTGTCTCATTGTGTGTTACCTGGTTTCTATAGCATTGAGCATGATGTCATAAGATGTTGCTTTGTAAACAATAAAATATCTTATGTTGTTGCATCTTACCGTGGACTCCTGTCTTTTATTCGCTTTTAAATGTTTTATAATGTGTTTTATGTATTCTAATCTTGCCCCTGTAAAGCACTTTGAGTGGTCTTGTGTCTGAATTGTGCTATAGAAATAAACTTGCCTTGCCTTACACCATGTTCACCATTACAGACTTGTTGGTTGGAGGCTGAACAATAGTTACTGATTTTGATGCACAGATTATTGTATGTCATATTGTTTTTAATCTACAATTTATGAGGTAAAATATGTTATAAAATCACAAGGATGCAAGGTAGGTCCAGCATACTGACAATCACAGGAAAAAATACAGATAAACCAGAAAAATAACAGCTATCGAATATATTACAATGAAGTACTTCAGGTCACATTTCTATATTGATAGCATAACATTGTTTTGCTTATTTATTGAATACAGTAGCTCAGCATGAAGTTTGTCCTCAACCTTTTGATTAAAACGAGACCATCCACGAGTAATATGGTTGCTCACAGCAATAAGGTTAGCGGTTAACTCGTTAGCTTTCAATGTAAACAGTCCGGCAAGCTATTGTTACACTACACACATTAATCAGCTTATTATTTCAACGACCCTTGGGTGAATATAGTCATGCCATACACCGTTAGAAAGCTTAGATTGTCATGATTGAAACGAGACCATCCACGTAATAATATGGTCAATGTAAACAGACACATTT